>VOQZ01002228.1:0-207657 GCA_008079305.1 Phytophthora palmivora
ACAGCGCCACGAAGATCATGTCTTGGTCGTCCCGCTTGACGTAGATGCAGTGATCCGCTTCGCACTTCTTGAATCCAGCTCCAGCATGAACTTGTCAATGGTCTGGTCCCACATCCGCGGTGACTGCTTGAGACCATACAACGAACGCTTGAGCTTGCACACGAAGTCTGGTGCGCCTCGTCAATAAAGCCATCCGGCTGCACCATGTAGATGTCTTCGTCCAACCACCCGTTCAGGAACGCCGTCTTGACATCCATCTGGTGCACCGTGAGGTTGTACTTGGCTGCCAGGCTGAGCAGGATCCTGATTGACGTAAACTTGGCCACCGGTGCGAAGGTCTCTTCGTAGTCGATGCCGTACTTCTGCAAAAATCCCTTGGCCACCAGTCGTGCCTTGAACCGCTCGATCTCTCCAGCCTGGTTTTCCTTGATCCGAAACACCCATCTACAGCTGATCGCCTTGCATCCCTTGGGCAACGGCACCAACGCCCACGTCTCATTCTTGCGAAGAGAGTTGATTTCCGAATCGCACGCTTCCTTCCACTTGGCCGCGTTGCTGGATTCCATCGCCGACGTGAACGTGGTCGGCATTTCTCCCACTGAATCCACAACGAAGGCCGCGTCGAAGCCTTCTTCATTTGCGATGGCTGACAGCTCATCCAGCGCTTGTGACCGACTATGCCGCTTAGACCTTGGGATCTCCACCGCTTCCTCTAACGACCTAGTCCTCTGGTGTCGCTTGCTGCCAGGCTCGACATCTTCGTCCTGCGCAGCTTCTTCTTCCTTGGTTTCTTCTGGTTCAGACGATTCTTCTAGGTCTGTAGCATCTTCATCGCGAAGGTCCACGACCACGTTTTCACCAAAGTTGCGTCTCCCACCGTCGAAGACGTCTTCCATGAACTGCGCATCGCGGCTCACTAGCACACGACCGCTCTTGATCTCTTCAAACCGATACGCTTTCTCGTGCTCCGAGTACCCGAGAAACCGACAACGCACCGACCGAGCGTCGAACTTGGTGCGTTTCTCCTTCGGGACCGTCACATACGCATGGCAACCGAACACCTTAAGGTTGGACAGCAGCGGTTTCTTGCCCGTCCAAACTTGGTGCGGAGACTTGCCGTGGCTGGTAGCGCGTGTCGGACAGCGATTCCGAAGAAACGTCGCTGTCATCACCGCTTCACCCCAATATGACTTCGACAGTCCGGCATGCTCCAACATGCAGCGCGCACATTCCACCAACGTCCGGTTCATCCGTTCCGCCACTCCGTTCAGTTGAGGTGTGTACGGCGGTGTGAACTTCTGCACAATCCCACGCTCTCGGCAGAACTTGGCCATCTCACGAGACTTGTACTCGCCACCATTGTCACTGCGAAGTTGCTTCACACGGAGAGTTTTCACGCGACCACGTGTCTGAGTTTCGGCAAATGCCACAAATTCAGCAAATTTGGCAGCCACCTCCGACTTGTTCCGCAGCAAGTATATACCACACAGAAGTGCGAGTACTCGTCAATGAACGTGACGAAGTACTTCTTGCCACTGAATGTCGACGTCTTCATGGGACCACAGACATCACTGTGGATGACTTCCAACAGTTTCTTGGCGTGGTTCGGCGACTTGGGCATGTAACTCACTCGCGTTTGCTTGCCAAGTGCACTCCCATCACACAACTCCCACTGCTTCACAGCCGTCATGTTGATGCCAACCCCATAACCCTTCTTGACGATGGCGTCTAGACCGCCATGGCCAATGTGACCAAGTCGAAGGTGCCAGAGGTACGACGTGGTGTCCCCTTTGCGATCCTTCGGACTCGACACATTGGCCTCGTCAGGCATGATCGGAGTCATGCACAGCTTGAACAGTCCCTTGCCTTCACGCGCTCCGAGCTGCCACTTGATCTTCTTCGTCTCGGCGAAGCACCCGTCGCGCTCGAACGTCACGGGACCAACATCCTTGGTGAACCTCCCGACCGAAAACAGGTTGCGCGACAACTTAGGGATGTGCCACACCTTCGTGAGCACACCCTTCTTGATCCCACGTGGAGTCTTCATTGACATGACAATGTCGCCACTGCCGACCGCTTGTACCACTCCGTCGTCCGCGAGATGCACGTCCACCGGAGTCATCTTCTTGTAGTTCTTCATGTACTCTTTCGAGTACGTCATGTGCTGCGTCGCACCCGAGTCGACCAGCCAAACTTCACTCGACTTGGAGGTCCCACCACCAACCGAGAACAGGTAGTCGCCGCAGTCTTCATCATCATCGGCGACGTTCGCTCGTTGCGGCCTCTGCCGCTCCGCGTTCTCACGGATCCGTACAGGACACTTGGCGATCCAATGTCCTTGTTCGCCACAATAGTGGCAGGCACTAGTCTTCTGCGCCTGCCGTCCCTTGCTCTTCCCGTTACCGCTTGTCATGAACGCTTGACCGTGCGCGGTTCCTTCAGTACCGCCACCTTGTTCCTTGCGCTTCAAGTCTTCATGCAGCAGCCGAGACGTCACGAGTTCCCATGTCAGCGAGTCGGCTCTCGACTCCAACGCCGTGATGAGGAACTGGTACGACTCACTCAGACTTGCCAGAAGCGTGATCACCAAGTCGTCCTCGCTGACCGGAGCGCCCACCGCGTCGAGTTGTTCCGCCAGCGTCTTGACCTTGTTAATGTGCTCCAGCACATCATCACCTTCGCCCATCATTGTCGTGAAGAAACGTCGACGAAGGAAGAGCTTGTTGGCCAAACTCTTCTTCTCGAAGTGTCCTTCCATTCTTGACCATGCATCATACGCATCCTTGGCCGACCGAACCAGTGGCAACTGCGAATCCTCCATCGCGAGACAGATGATCGCCAGCGCCTTGCGAGACTTCCTCTTGAACGTCGATTGGTCCAGCGCTGTAGTGCAGTGCTCCAGCTTGATCTCTCCACTTGTCACTTCCCACAGGTCGCGCTCCTCGAGCACCATGCGCATCTTGAACTTCCACGTGTGGAAGTTAGTTCCGTCGAACTTGTTGATGCGGGAGGTCGTCGTCGAGGCAGTGTCCATGGCGAAGGCGTAGTCGGAGTCTTGGGCAGGGAAAACGGGGCTTGGGCTCATAACCAAAAGTCAAGGTCGTTTGAGCACTAGATGATAAAATGCAAAGTGATTGATTTAGGTCCTTAGTTCGCAAACTGTCTGCTACCTCTAAGCCTACTGGATGTTCTACCTGGATACACACTACTGGATTCCTAACTGGATACTGAGCTACCCCAGCCAATCAGCGACTGCCACGTCGACGCCCATCTTGTACCCACAATCTTGTACCCACGCACGACCGTAGCGTAAACACTTGTCCCGTAATCAGCTTCACGTAATCACGGGAATGCTTGCGGCACCACTGAGTGAAGGTCGTACCGGTATCTACCGGTACACCGCGGCAGGTCGAGGCGCCTTCTTGACAACATGGGGACTATCGTGCAACGAGTGGTTCTACCTAACGGCGACGAGCACGACATCGAGATCAAGGACGCGCTGTACGTGCCGAGCATGAGCAAGAATCTTCTGTCAGTGCCACAGATCAACAAGAGTGGCAAGTTTCAAGTGGTGTTTGACGGCAACAAGATGCACGTTGCGCGCAAGGGCTCGAAGCAAGTCGTGGCAACGGCGGATCTCGTGGACGGACTCTACTGGCTTCACACGCCTCAGCGATCGGCGAATGCGGTGACAGGAGGAAACACTGTCGACTTACACGCGCGAATGGGTCACGCTCCGGTTGAGGTACTTCGCAAGATGGTCAACAACAACATGATCAAGGACGCGAAGGTACCCTCGAAGTCGAGTGGATCAAGTATGTGTCGCGGTTGCCAACAAGGAAAGATGGTCCAAAAACCATTCCCGAGCAACCCGAACAAAACCAAGTACAAGCCATTCGAGTTCCTCCACTTCGACATTTGTGGACCCATGGAAGAAGAGTCGCTGGGTGGCAGCCGTTACTTACTGCTCATCACAGATGAAGCAAGTAGCTGCATGTCGGGATTCTGTCTGCGTGCCAAGTCGGAGAGTGAAGGCTGTCTGCGCAAGTTCATCACCAAGGTGGAAAGGCAATTCGATGCCAAGGTGAAATTCGTGCGGCATGACGGAGCCAAGGAGTTCGCGACCAACTCGCTCAAGGTTTTTACGAAGATCACGGCATCGAAGTCCAGCCTATGGTTCGGTATGCGCACCAGACCAACGCGACTGCTGAGCGCGCCAACCGAACAATCGTGACTATTGGCCGCAGCATGCTCCACTACGCTGGCTTGGACAAGTGTTTCTGGGCTGAGGCGCCATCTACATCAAAAATCGTCTGCCGTCTCCGAAGTCGCCGGACAAAACTCCGTTCGAGATCGTGTATAAGTCCAAGCCGAGTGTGAAGCACATGCGGATCTTCGGCTGCCGGACGTTCATTTTGACGCCAAGAGAGAAGTGACTCAAGTGGGACCTCAAGGCTCGTGAAGGTATTTTCCTGGGTTATGAAGAAGTGTCGAAGGCGTATCGAGTTTATGACATCGAGGCGGGGAAGGTGGTAATCAGTCGCGATGTCAACTTCGATGAATCGACTTTTGGACTTGCACAGCCGATTTCCGACGAAGATGTCGATGATACTGCGCTGGACTTCGCCTCCCTCGACATCGATGATAATGGCCCTCCGCAAACGGACTACAAGCAGGCGGGGAAGCGCAAGAGTCGTTCAAGTGACGAAGATGATGTTGAAAGAAGGCCTCGCACTGTCCGTCACCGAGTTGGACTAGAGGAAGCAAGTGCGCCGAACCGAGTGAACCCTGACGAAGAAGAAAAATCTGGCGACCAAGATGACGAGTCGACACCTCCTGTGTTTTGGCGTGCAAGTGCTAACGCAGTCGAAGCAACTGTGGATTTATCGGAGCCATCGACATTCCAAGAAGCGGTAAATGGTCCGGACCAAGTGCACTGGCGTAAGGCAATTCGTGCCGAGCTCAAGTCGATGCGACTTCGTGGTGTGTTTCGTGCTGCCAAGTTGCCCAACGGACAACGCGCCATAGGCACCAAGTGGGTGTTCAAGATCAAGCGCAAATCGGACGGATCCATCGAGAAGTACAAGGCACGCCTCGTGGCCAAGGGTTTCAAGCAGAAGTATGGCATCGACTACACCGAGACGTTCTCACCCGTGGTCAAGTACGTGACACTGCGCATGGTGATCGCTCTAGCCAAGTACTTCGGTTGGCCCCTCGATCAACTGGACGTGGTGACTGCATTCCTGTACGGTGTGATGAAGGAACTGGTGTTCTGCGTGGTTCCAGAAGGCGTCGAGCTAGATGGCGATTTCGACTGCCTGGAATTGGTGAAGGCCATCTACGGTCTCAAGCAAGCTTCGCGCGTATGGAACGAGACGTTTGACGAGTTCGTGTGCTCTATCGGCTTTCAAGTTTCTGCCTTCGACCCGTGTCTCTACATCAAGGTTGTCGATGGCCACTGTGTGCTCGTGCTGGTCTACGTGGACGACGTGTTGGTGACCGGAAGTTCAGCCGAGCTGATAGCACGCACCAAGAGCGACCTTAAGACACGATTCGAGATGACCGACAGCGGCAAGTGTGCGTTCGTGTTGGGGATTGAGTTGGTGGATGGCCCGGACGGCAGCGTGACGATGTGCCAACGACGCTACGTGGACGACATCCTGAAACGCTTCGGTATGGATGAGTGCAAGGCTGTGGTGAGTCCGGTGGACATGAGTACTCGACTTGTTCCAAGCGACGCAGCGACCAAGGTGAATGCTCCATTTCGCGAAGCAGTTGGTGCTCTCATGCACTTGATGACTGCCACTCGCCCAGACATTGCGTTTGCAGTTGGGTATGTGTCGCGCTTCATGGAGAACCCCCAAGAAGAACACTGGGTTGCGGTCAAGCGCATCTTTCGCTACCTGCAAGGCACCAAGTCGCATGGAATCTGTTTCAAGCCGGGTGACAAGGTCGACTTTCGTGGATATTCGGACGCGGACTGGGCTGGAGACCTCGCGGACCGCAAGTCGACTTCAGGCTACACGTTCATGCTCATGGGTGCACCAGTGAGCTGGGGAAGCAAGAAGCAGTCAAGTGTTTCGCTGTCTACGAGCGAGGTGGAATACATCGCGCTCAGTCTGGCGATCCAAGAAGGCAAGTGGATTCATCGCCTGCTGTGCGAGATTTTGGTGGCCGCTAACGAGACTGGACCCGAGCTCAAGATCCGCGAAGACAATCAGTCGTGCATCAAGATGACCAAGAACCCAGTGAACCACGGTCGCGCCAAGCACATCGACATCAAGTACCATCATATCCGCGACGAGGTCAAGCGTGGTGAAATGAAGCTCGAGTATTGCGAGACTTCTGTGATGCTGGCGGACATCATGACGAAAGCGCTCCCGGGACCTCGCCACATGGATCTGACGGCTGCTCTCGGCATTCATGGGACTTCGCATTGAGAGGGCGTATTGAGGGTAACCGGTTTGATAACGGTTATTGACCGTGAACCGGTTAACCCGAACCGGTCCAATGCGATCCCACGTTGATTACGCCATCAGTGATTACGCCACCGTCGATTACGCTACATGTAGGTAAAAGATTGTAGGTACAAGATGGGGAAGCGACGTGGCGCTCTCTGATTGGCTGTAGTAACTCAGTATCCAGAAAAGAATCAAGTAGTGTGTATCCGGTAGGTCTAGAGATAGCAAGTAGTCTTGCGAGCTAAAGACCTCAATCAATCACTTTCGAATCTTCCTTCTTCCCTCAAGTGGTCTACTGTCCTCGCTCCGGTCAAGCTCCGAGTGGTGACTCTCCCTTCCCTTCTCTTCGTCCAAGATCCATACCCTTTATCAGGCATCGAATTGCCTCTCCACCTTGGTGATGAACTTGCGCAGACAGCCTTCACTCTCCGACTTGGCACGCAGACAGAATCCCGACATGCAGCTACTTGCTTCATCCGTGATGAGCAGTAAGTAACGGCTGCCACCAGCGACTCTTCCTCCATGGGTCCACAAATGTCGAAGTGGAGGAACTCGAATGGCTTGTACTTGGTTTTGTTCGGGTTGCTCGGGAATGGTTTTTGGACCATCTTTCCTTGTTGGCAACCGCGACACATACTTGATCCACTCGACTTCGAGGGTACCTTCGCGTCCTTGATCATGTTGTTGTTGACCATCTTGCGAAGTACCTCAACCGGAGCGTGACCCATTCGCGCGTGTAAGTCGACAGTGTTTCCTCCTGTCACCGCATTCGCCGATCGCTGAGGCGTGTGAAGCCAGTAGAGTCCGTCCACGAGATCCGCCGTTGCCACGACTTGCTTCGAGACCTTGCGCGCAACGTGCATCTTGTTGCCGTCGAACACCACTTGAAACTTGCCACTCTTGTTGATCTGTGGCACTGACAGAAGATTCTTGCTCATGCTCGGCACGTACAGCGCGTCCTTGATCTCGATGTCGTGCTCGTCGCCGTTGGGTAGAACCACTCGTTGCACGATGGTCCCCACACCCTTGATCGCGGCCTTGTTGCCGTCAGCCACCGAAAGTTCACCTTCATCTTGCTCATTCAGCGTGGTGAACTTGGCCTTGTCGTTGCAGATGTGGTGCGTTGCGCCGCTGTCGACCGCCCACATCCCGGACACATTCTTGCCCGTCGAAATTCCACACTCCAGAGAAACTGCAAATGCCACTCGATCGTAGTCGTAGTCGTAGTCATAGCCGTCACCGCCGTTTCTCCATTGGATGTTGTTGGCCCCGCGTCCACGGCCATTGTTGTTGCCGCCGCGTCTTGGGCCCCGATTCTCATCCTTCTGCTTGGTCCAGCACTTGTCAATCACGTGCCCCAATTTCCCACACTACGTGCATTGACGAGATTCGCGGTCGGTGTTGAACGCCTTGGCCGCGTTCTCCGTCTTCACCGTCGCCGTCTTCTCGCCTTGCCTCTTGATATGCTCGTTCGTGAGCACCTTCACAACGTCTTGCGATCGCAGCTCTGCGTTGCTCATCTCCAAGTTTAGCACGACGTTCTCGTAGCTCTTGGGGAGACTGCGCAGCAAACAGATCGCCACGTCCTCGTCCTCCATCTTGGCGCCGATGCTGCTGAGCTTGGCGCTGATGTTGAGAACTTCATTGCAATGATGAAGTACATTGCCGCCTTCCGCCATCTCCATGCTGAAGAGCTGTCGCATCAGGTAGATGCGACCAGCCTTCTGCGATCCTCCGTACAGCGTCCTCAGGCGCGACCACGCCACCCACGCTTCCTCGCAGTTGTCCACCACGTGATGGTAGTCCGCGTCCATGTGGAGCAGCATCAGTCCGAACGCGATGTTGCTCGACTTGACGTAGTCGTCCTTGGCCCGAGTGTCCGCGAAGGTCGGAGTCGTCTCACGGTTCACGACATGCCACACCGACTTGGTCAGGAACACGCCACGCATGTAGCGGTTCCACGTCGCGTAATTGTCGCCGTTGAATTTGTCGATGGAGACCTTGGTGGAGACGTCTTGGGCAGAGGACATGGTGCTTGGGCTCATAACCTGATAAAGGGTATGGATCTTGGACGAAGAGAAGGGAAGGGAGAGTCACCACTCGGAGCTTGACCGGAGCGAGGACAGTAGACCACTTGAGCGGAAGAAGGAAGATTCGAAAGTGATTGATTGAGGTCTTTAGCTCGCAAGACTACTTGCTATCTCTAGACCTACCGGATACACACTACTTGATTCTTTTCTGGATACTGAGTTACTACAGCCAATCAGAGAGCGCCACGTCGCTTCCCCATCTTGTACCTACAATCTTTTACCTACATGTAGCGTAATCGACGGTGGCGTAATCACTGATGGCGTAATCAACGTGGGATCGCATTGGACCGGTTCGGGTTAACCGGTTCACGGTCAATAACCGTTCTCAAACCGGTTACCCTCAATAGCTACGTGGACGACATCCTGAAACGCTTCGGTATGGATGAGTGCAAGGCTGTGGTGAGTCCGGTGGACATGAGTACTCGACTTGTTCCAAGCGACGCAGCGACCAAGGTGAATGCTCCATTTCGCGAAGCAGTTGGTGCTCTCATGCACTTGATGACTGCCACTCGCCCAGACATTGCGTTTGCAGTTGGGTATGTGTCGCGCTTCATGGAGAACCCCCAAGAAGAACACTGGGTTGCGGTCAAGCGCATCTTTCGCTACCTGCAAGGCACCAAGTCGCATGGAATCTGTTTCAAGCCCGGTGACAAGGTCGACTTTCGTGGATATTCGGACGCGGACTGGGCTGGAGACCTCGCGGACCGCAAGTCGACTTCAGGCTACACGTTCATGCTGATGGGTGCACCAGTGAGCTGGGGAAGCAAGAAGCAGTCAAGTGTTTCGCTGTCTACGAGCGAGGTGGAATACATCGCGCTCAGTCTGGCGATCCAAGAAGGCAAGTGGATTCATCGCCTGCTGTGCGAGATTTTGGTGGCCGCTAACGAGACTGGACCCGAGCTCAAGATCCGCGAAGACAATCAGTCGTGCATCAAGATGACCAAGAACCCAGTGAACCACGGTCGCGCCAAGCACATCGACATCAAGTACCATCATATCCGCGACGAGGTCAAGCGTGGTGAAGTGAAGCTCGAGTATTGCGAGACTTCTGTGATGCTGGCGGACATCATGACGAAAGCGCTCCCGGGACCTCGCCACATGGATCTGACGGCTGCTCTCGGCATTCATGGGACTTCGCATTGAGAGGGCGTATTGAGGGTAACCGGTTTGATAACGGTTATTGACCGTGAACCGGTTAACCCGAACCGGTCCAATGCGATCCCACGTCGATTACGCCATCAGTGATTATGCCACCGTCGATTACGCTACATGTAGGTAAAAGATTGTAGGTACAAGATGGGGGAACGACGTGGCGCTCTCTGATTGGCTGTAGTAACTCAGTATCCAAAAAGAATCAAGTAGTGTGTATCCGGTAGGTCTAGAGATAGCAAGTAGTCTTGCGAGCTAAAGACCTCAATCAATCACTTTCGAATCTTCCTTCTTCCCCTCAAGTGGTCTACTGTCCTCGCTCCGGTCAAGCTCCGAGTGGTGACTCTCCCTTCCCTTCTCTTCGTCCAAGATCCATACCCTTTATCAGCAAGTCCAAAGATCGATTCATCGAAGTTGACATCGCGACTGATTACCACCTTCCCCGCCTCGATGTCATAAACTCGATACGCCTTCGACACTTCTTCATAACCCAGGAAAATACCTTCACGAGCCTTGAGGTCCCACTTGAGTCACTTCTCTCTTGGCGTCAAAATGAACGTCCGGCAGCCGAAGATCCGCATGTGCTTCACACTCGGCTTGGACTTATACACGATCTCGAACGGAGTTTTGTCCGGCGACTTCGGAGACGGCAGACGATTTTTGATGTAGATGGCCGTCATCGCCGCCTCAGCCCAGAAACACTTGTCCAAGCCAGCGTAGTGGAGCATGCTGCGGCCAATAGTCACGATTGTTCGGTTGGCGCGCTCAGCAGTCGCGTTGGTCTGGTGCGCATACCGAACCGTAGGTTGGACTTCGATGCCGTGATCTTCGTAGAAAGCCTTGAGCGAGTTGGTTGCGAACTCCTTGGCTCCGTCATGCCGCACGAATTTCACCTTGGCATCGAATTGCCTCTCCACCTTGGTGATGAACTTGCGCAGACAGCCTTCACTCTCCGACTTGGCACGCAGACAGAATCCCGACATGCAGCTACTTGCTTCATCTGTGATGAGCAGTAAGTAACGGCTGCCACCCAGCGACTCTTCTTCCATGGGTCCACAAATGTCGAAGTGGAGGAACTCGAATGGCTTGTACTTGGTTTTGTTCGGGTTGCTCGGGAATGGTTTTTGGACCATCTTTCCTTGTTGGCAACCGCGACACATACTTGATCCACTCGACTTCGAGGGTACCTTCGCGTCCTTGATCATGTTGCTGTTGACCATCTTGCGAAGTACCTCAACCGGAGCGTGGCCCATTCGCGCGTGTAAGTCGACAGTGTTTCCTCCTGTCACCGCATTCGCCGATCGCTGAGGCGTGTGAAGCCAGTAGAGTCCGTCCACGAGATCCGCCGTTGCCACGACTTGCTTCGAGACCTTGCGCGCAACGTGCATCTTGTTGCCGTCGAACACCACTTGAAACTTGCCACTCTTGTTGATCTGTGGCACTGACAGAAGATTCTTGCTCATGCTCGGCACGTACAGCGCGTCCTTGATCTCGATGTCGTGCTCGTCGCCGTTGGGTAGAACCACTCGTTGCACGATGGTCCCCACACCCTTGATCGCGGCCTTGTTGCCGTCAGCCACCGAAAGTTCACCTTCATCTTGCTCATTCAGCGTGGTGAACTTGGCCTTGTCGTTGCAGATGTGGTGCGTTGCGCCGCTGTCGACCGCCCACATCCCGGACACATTCTTGCCCGTCGAAATTCCACACTCCAGAGAAACTGCAAATGCCACTCGATCGTAGTCGTAGTCGTAGTCATAGCCGTCACCGCCGTTTCTCCATTGGATGTTGTTGGCCCCGCGTCCACGGCCATTGTTGTTGCCGCCGCGTCTTGGGCCCCGATTCTCATCCTTCTGCTTGGTCCAGCACTTGTCAATCACGTGCCCCAATTTCCCACACTACGTGCATTGACGAGATTCGCGGTCGGTGTTGAACGCCTTGGCCGCGTTCTCCGTCTTCACCGTCGCCGTCTTCTCGCCTTGCCTCTTGATATGCTCGTTCGTGAGCACCTTCACAACGTCTTGCGATCGCAGCTCTGCGTTGCTCATCTCCAAGTTTAGCACGACGTTCTCGTAGCTCTTGGGGAGACTGCGCAGCAAACAGATCGCCACGTCCTCGTCCTCCATCTTGGCGCCGATGCTGCTGAGCTTGGCGCTGATGTTGAGAACATCATTGCAATGATGAAGTACATTGCCACCTTCCGCCATCTCCATGCTGAAGAGCTGTCCCATGAATGCCGAGAGCAGCCGTCAGATCCATGTGGCGAGGTCCCGGGAGCGCTTTCGTCATGATGTCCGCCAGCATCACAGAAGTCTCGCAATACTCGAGCTTCACTTCACCACGCTTGACCTCGTCGCGGATATGATGGTACTTGATGTCGATGTGCTTGGCGCGACCGTGGTTCACTGGGTTCTTGGTCACCTTGATGCACGACTGATTGTCTTCGCGGATCTTGAGCTCGGGTCCAGTCTCGTTAGCGGCCACCAAAATCTCGCACAGCAGGCGATGAATCCACTTGCCTTCTTGGATCGCCAGACTGAGCGCGATGTATTCCACCTCGCTCGTAGACAGCGAAACACTTGACTGCTTCTTGCTTCCCCAGCTCACTGGTGCACCCATCAGCATGAACGTGTAGCCTGAAGTCGACTTGCGGTCCGCGAGGTCACCAGCCCAGTCCGCGTCCGAATATCCACGAAAGTCGACCTTGTCACCGGCTTGAAACAGACTCCATGCGACTTGGTGCCTTGCAGGTAGCGAAAGATGCGCTTGACCGCAACCCAGTGTTCTTCTTGGGGGTTCTCCATGAAGCGCGACACATACCCAACTGCAAACGCAATGTCTGGGCGAGTGGCAGTCATCAAGTGCATGAGAGCACCAACTGCTTCGCGAAATGGAGCATTCACCTTGGTCGCTGCGTCGCTTGGAACAAGTCGAGTACTCATGTCCACCGGACTCACCACAGCCTTGCACTCATCCATACCGAAGCGTTTCAGGATGTCGTCCACGTAGCTATTGAGGGTAACCGGTTTGAGAACGGTTATTGACCGTGAACCGGTTAACCCGAACCGGTCCAATGCGATCCCACGTTGATTACGCCATCAGTGATTACGCCACCGTCGATTACGCTACATGTAGGTAAAAGATTGTAGGTACAAGATGGGGAAGCGACGTGGCGCTCTCTGATTGGCTGTAGTAACTCAGTATCCAGAAAAGAATCAAGTAGTGTGTATCCGGTAGGTCTAGAGATAGCAAGTAGTCTTGCGAGCTAAAGACCTCAATCAATCACTTTCGAATCTTCCTTCTTCCCCTCAAGTGGTCTACTGTCCTCGCTCCGGTCAAGCTCCGAGTGGTGACTCTCCCTTCCCTTCTCTTCGTCCAAGATCCATACCCTTTATCAGGTTATGAGCCCAAGCACCATGTCCTCTGCCCAAGACGTCTCCACCAAGGTCTCCATCGACAAATTCAACGGCGACAATTACG
This sequence comes from Phytophthora palmivora, assembly GCA_008079305.1. NCBI lineage: Eukaryota > Oomycota > Peronosporomycetes > Peronosporales > Peronosporaceae > Phytophthora > Phytophthora palmivora. The sequence continues at coordinate 13,178 of VOQZ01002228.1, forward strand.
CGACGTGGAACCGCTACATGCGTGGCGTGTTCCTGACCAAGTCGGTGTGGCATGTCGTGAACCGTGAGACGACTCCGACCTTCGCGGACACTCGGGCCAAGGACGACTACGTCAAGTCGAGCAACATCGCGTTCGGACTGATGCTGCTCCACATGGACGCGGACTACCATCACGTGGTGGACAACTGCGAGGAAGCGTGGGTGGCGTGGTCGCGCCTGAGGACGCTGTACGGAGGATCGCAGAAGGCTGGTCGCATCTACCTGATGCGCACTGGAAGTGGCGAAAGTATTCGAAGAAAATGTCTTCCGGAGGTTTGGTGCTCCGTCCCTGGTTCGCCATGACAGAGACCCCAGGTTCATGAGTGAGGTGTTCCAGAAGTTCTCAGAGATGATGCAGTCAAGGTCAAGAGCCACGCTGAGTTACAGACCACAAGCCAACGGTCAACAAGAGCGGTCAGTCAAAACGATGATCCAGACAGTACGGGTTTACGTGGAAGATCCACTACAGGCTGACTGGGATGACATAGCCGAGAAGATGGTATACGCCATCAACAACTCGAGGGACTCTACTCGGCAGGAGACTCCATTTTACCTGGTACATGGTTGGGAGGCGCGATCAACGATGAAAGCTATGACGGAGTCAGTTAGGCATGGTCAAAATAGCTCGGCCGACTTGGCCGCCCCAGCCGAGTGGCGCCGAGAAGCAAACCGACAAAGAGAAGTTGCATTACGTCTGGCAGCCGAGTACCAGTTGAAGGAGAAAGCCCGCCGAGCGAAAGAGCATAATGAGTCGCTGAGCCGAGTTGAACAGCGAGCCATGCCTCAAGTTAGAAGCAATTCGGAAACCGCCGAGTCGGGAGGAGCGCCAGCCGAGTCGGTTGAAGCCGCCGCCGGGTCGATGGGAACCACTGCTGAGTCTACGAGGTTGCTGTTCAAGATAGGTGACCAAGTGTGGTTGTTCATGGAACGAGTGAGGCAAGGGCTCACTAAGAAACTCGCGCACAGATGGCATGGCCCATTCAGAGTGAAGAGGAAAGTCGAGGAGTTTGCATACGAGTTGGAATTGCCTGACAAGAGCGGATACAGGTTCTACCCGGTGATTCATGTGTCTCGATTGAAGAAAGTGGTTGACGCCGAAAAGAGACCCGCGACTCGGCTCATAGCCGAGCTTGAAGAAAATCAACGGTTTGACTTCGATGAAGAATTGCTCCCAGAGGACAGCTGGGAACCTGACGAAGGCGCCAGTCAGTATGAAGTTGAGGCCATTTTGGATGACGAGTTACCACTATCCACCAGTACATCAAGGAATGAGCGAAGGTTCAAAGTGAAGTGGGTCGGTTATGAAGAGCCGAGTTGGGAACTTTGTCGAATTTGTCTTGTGGAGGATTACTCTTTGATTATTTGCGCCAAAAGAAACGGGAAAATCGTCTGCAAATGGTGCAAGTTGCAGATGAAGAATAACAATCCATTGCACTGGGAAAACCCGACCAGCTCAGTGAAGATAGCAGGCTGAGCTGAGCGAAATGCTACTGCATCAACTTATATATGATTATATGATTTACGAAATGGAAAAGATATGAAGATGGAGCCTAACCTAGATTTCCTGCAACCGCGAGGGATCCGACGAAGCCGAGTCACCTGGGGGAAGACTACTTGGCGGCTGGGCAGCGACTGCTTGAGCTGCTGAGGCTAAGATCTCGATAGCCGAGCTCGGTGACTGAGCTGGACTAGGAATAGCCGGGTCAGCGGCCGTCGGCAACTGAACCCCAGCGGAAGCAACTGGGGAGTCGGGCCCGAACAAGGAAGTTGTCGGAGACGCACCTCGAAGGTTCGGAGACCCCAGTCCATCATCCGACGCCGGGCGGGGAGTAGTCCCACCGAGATCCTCAAAGATGAAAATCCCGGTACGGTTCTCTCGCGGTGGAAGTCCAATAGGGATCCGCGGTGGATCCGGCTCGGCTACATCCACGTCGTCATCAATGGATTCGTCAACAACACGAGGATCCATGCCGTGAGGAGCGAACACCATAAACTCGGGGTTCCGAGGTCGAAAGCAGGTGTTGAACGGATGACGGGCTGGGTCTAACAACCACCATGCCCGCCAAGGTTCGTGGTGATCCACAGCAAGGACCTCTTCCGACCAGAGCGCACTGTCCGGCACCCAAGGTAAGTTCACCAAAGGGTAGAGCGGAACTGACGGGTCGAAGTACAACTCCGAATCAACTCGAGGAGTTGGCAATCCACCACCGGACTGGGCTGTGACAGCCGAGTACAACGCATCTGAAGCTGCCGCCATGAGACCCCGCAAAGCGTCACCTCGGCGTTTCCGCTCGATGAGATATTGAGTCCACGCGTTGTAGACTGCAATAAGCTCATCTGGCGGGATGCTAGAGTCGAAGGCAGGGTGAAGCCCGATCAACACGCTAGCCTCGACCAACCAGTGAGTCCGTTCGCACATGGCCACGAAGAAGCGAGTATGTGCAGCCAAGTCAGCAGCCGAGTTAGGAGACCCCGATGCAGGAAGGTCTCCCCGGAGTCGCACCCATAAATCTCCTAGGATCTCCATGAGCGATGACGGCCGCGTATGGCCGACTAGCCGAGATCGAGCCTCAGCTAAAACCGACGGAGAGAAAAATGTTGGGAGATCCGGCAACATACGCCGTAACTGCTGGAAGGGGTGCCGAGGATTGAACACATCCACGAACGAACGCACTCCGGCCAGAGTTGAGAGAGTGGCGCGGACACGAGGCTTAGCACCACCAGAAGACTCCAAAGGAACTCGGCCAGATTGGCAGCTTAGTATTCCAGCCCAACAGCGCTCGGCGCCAGCGTGGAAGAACGGCAAAGTCCGGAGTCTCTCCAGCTGAGGAGTGATGCGCGAGTCCCTTGAGGCCGACTGCATGGCTCTAGTGCGGAGCTGCGCCAGTGGAACTTGCAGCTGAGCTGGGAGAGCCACCTCTGCAGATCGCCGAGTAGAATCGGAAACCGGAGCCGAGCTAACAACACTGGTAGGCTGTGGAGCCGAGTTGGAAGCGGGAGCCGAGTTGCGAGAGGTAGATCCTTGGGAGCCCGTTATGGAAGTTCCAGAAGGAACCGCTCGACCAGATTCAGGATCCCCAGACTCGGCTGCCGCTGACACTTGCGCCTGGGACTTACCAGGAACGGCTTTCCGTCTCTTCTTGGGACGAGCCGAGTCGCTATCGTCCGAACCACCGCTTGGTGACGATGAGCGATGCTTGCGCTTGTGCTTGTGTCTGCGCTTGTGCTTGTGCTTGTGCTTCTTCCGGTGCTTCTTCGACGGGGTTGGCACCTGAGGAGAAGACCCTCCCGAGGTAGGAGCCGGAGGCGGACCAGGAGGAACTTGGCCAGCGGCCAAATAGCTCTGGATCTTGCCGTGAGGCGGAGGAAGCGGAGAAGAGACTACCGTAGACACAGCAGACACATCAGCCGAGTCGGAGCCTTTGTCGTCATCATCGCTCTCGTCATCAGAGCCAAAGAGCTGAGCGAGACGAGAAAGGGCCAGGCTGGAAGCAGAACTGACCGGGGCATTACTCGTAGTGGTCGAAGCCGTATTCGCCGAGTTGGCCTCGGCTGCTTGATCATCGTCAGCCGAGTCACTTGAGAATTCTAGTGGGTGCGAAAGTGACCCAACTGAACTCGGCGGAATGGACTTGGGACCAGTAGATCCACCATCGAGGCCAAGTACCACATTATCCGAAGTTCTAAGGTCCTCCAGCAACTGAGCGTTAACCTGGCGGGCAGTTGCTGCAGCAGTACGGAGAGGACGGCCGGATGGAGACGTCAATCCGGCGGAAATGGCTGCAGCCCGAGATGATGCTACGAGACGATTTTTGCAGGCCAAGAGACGAGCGACCGAGCTCGACGGCACTTGCGGTACTTGTGGTGGACCCTTAGCCGAGCTAGGTTGAGCTGGCAACGATACAGGAGTCCCATATGGAGCCACCGGACTCGGCGTAGGGACTGGGGGAACAATCGAAACCACAACCGAGGACGAGCTCGGTACCGTTATTGCTGGAGGAGTGCTCATCGACAATGAGGACGCTGGGGAAGCGACCGGCTGGGTCGGCGACGCAGCTAACTCGGCGGGTCGGCCTGCCGAGGTTGGTGCAGCGGAAAGCGACGCTGCCCCGTCGGGAGCACTCCCCGACACACGGTCCACACTCGCATCTTGGATGACAAGGCCGCTCGACTCGGCGGATGAGCTTACTGAGCGCCGAGGAAGAACAGTCTTAGCTGTTTTCCTCTGACGAGGGAGTGGCTGAGCTAGTGGAACCGCCAGCTCACTGTCGGAAGCCGCCAACAAGCGATCGTCCGGAGGGCCGATAAGGGCAGCAGCCTCTTCGTACCCGTCCTCGCCAGGTAATGGCTGGCCATAAGGCTGCAGAGGTGGAAGAGCAACCTTCCGTTTGCAAGGACCTGCAGCTGTAGCCGACTCAGGATTCGCCAGTACGCGTAAGCGCTGGGATGGCGTGAGTCTGTCCTTCCGAACTCGGCGGAGAGCTTCAATCGACCGCGAAGGGCGGTGGCGAAGCGGAACTTGAGTACCCGCCGAGCTGGAACTCGGCGGTAACGCTGCTGTCGAGCCAGAGCCTGGCGTAGGAACAGCAGCCGAGTTGGAAGTCGAAGCCTGAATACCAGCAGAGCCGGATTGACGCGAACGAATGCACAACTCCACGACCCGGTCTTCGCCGTCCGGAATTTGCATAACTTCCGGAAAACGCTCGGCTAGCAGACGGCAAAGCCGAGCGTTCAGCTTGAGTGAAGCCGGGTCCATTCCAGGAACGTCCAGGCCAGCTCCAGCTGCAGCAGCCATGTGAGGATCATGCATGGGTACGAACCCTTGCCGACTGATGATCCTCTTCTGGCGGAGGATGGTCTCCCTCATCTCGTCGATGGTCTTCTTGGCGTGGCGAAGCTTGTAGGAGCCATCATCATCCAACGACGACACAATTTCCTGAAGCTGCTGGAAATGCTTGGCCGAAACGCCTTGAAGGATCTTGTAAGCTTCATCCCGCTCGACGATTGACTTGGAGAGGGCCGTAATGTCCTCATCTCGGCTCTTGATCATGAGCTCGGCTGCATGAAGAGCGGACTGAGTGGCAGTGACCTCAGCCGTCTGGGCAGCCCCAGCTTGCTTGAGCTCAGCCCCGGAGGCGGTTAAAGCCTTCCGGAGGGAAGTGACAAGCCCAACTGATTTGTCAACCTCGCGCTTCCAGAGGTGGCACTCTCGCTCGGAAGTCTCAAGTTGCAGCTTCAGCTGAGCGACCTGGTCCAGCGAAGAGCCCAGCCGCTTCTGGAGAGACGCGTTAGACGCCTCAGCCGAGTGTAAATCGACTCTCAGCTGGGCTAACTCGGCAGACGAGTTAGGAGGCTGATATTCGCCTCGAAGGATGTCCACCAAAGCACTAGCTGACTCAGCATGGAGGATAGCATCGCGCTGAACCGAGTCAGACGGCTCAGGCGGCTGTGTCACGGCGAAAGCGATCAACCGAGCCAGTTGAATGTGCTCCTCGTGGTGACGGTTCCCTTGTTCCATCACAAGAGTAGAAACCGGATCCGAGGTAACCTGGTCGGCCGAGCTCGACTTAATGGTGGCGTCCGAAGTGGTGTCGCCCGGCGAGCTCGGCTGACGAGGGGAGGACGTGCGAGAAGTCGGTCCAGAACCGGGACCAGTCTCAAGGGAAGTTGTCAGGTCAATGACCGGGTTACCCCGACCACTGCTGACCCCAAGAACGCTGGCCCCTCTAACCGGCAACTCCGCGGACGCCTCCGAACCACGGCCGGCGGAAGTAACAGGAACGATGGGAGAAACCTGTGGACAAAGCTGCCATGTTAGTGGATGAATGAGAGCGTTGAGGCGACAGCAGAACCGTACCTGTGAGTGTTGTGGAGCTGGTGGAGTCGCCATGACGTGGAGGAAGCGAAGAATGAAGTTAACGGTGGCGAGTCGATACTTGAGAGAGTGAAAAAGATGGGTTTTGACACTCACCAGCTCGGCTCGTATCATAACCGGGGCAGTTGTGATGTAGCGAACATCAAGTTTGGCCCTTGGTTGAGTCTAAGGAGCGGTGGCCTACGGTACAAGATTGCGACGCACCAGAGCTCGGCTTTAAAAGCAGCTTAGGAGCGGTGGTCTACGGTACGGACTCGGCTGAAGACTTCTTAGAAGGGAAAGCTGAGTTCAAGGACTCAGCTGTGGCACCTTCAGAGCTACCGGAAGAAGATGCGACCAGGCGCAGGGACTAACGACCATCGGGAGAGCCGGGAACAGTCGCTTCGACTGGGTTGAAAGGTCGGTGAGATCTATAACGACTCTATTTCACTAGATATTTGTATAGGAACCAATTAGGAATCAGAAAAGGGGCTTAAGCCCCTAGTATTAAACAGAGCAGAATTTTCTAGGTCCAGAACACGTGTACACTCTTCCGGTAAGTCCCTGCACGGGCCGGATTATGTCTGCCGTCAGAACTCGAGAGGCATAGCTTGTAGAGTTCTGACTGGTAGCGCCAAGAGATTAGGTTGGCCCGGGGAAGGGCGTGTCTCGCCAAGCGCGAAGAACAAACCCCGCCGAGCTCGGCGGGTCGGTATACCGTACAGCACGGGTACCGTTACTCTTTCAGCCGAGTAGCCTTTGCCTCGGCGACCCGTAAAAGCGCTAACGCGCCGTCGTCCATCCTTTGGTGGAGGGCACGGGATTACGTATTATTGGCTGGCTTGGTTGGTTGGTACTCGGCGGAAGCGAGACACCAGCTGTCCCGGAAGGGCCGAACCGCTAGGGGACAACCCAGCGCAGGCCAACAAACGCCGACCTAACTCGGCGATTGTTGTGGTTGCGTTATATTAACCCACATCTGACGGATTTGTGCGTTCTGCAACACCACACGCAGATCGCTATGAGACAGATGAATCAGGGTTGTTGTTTTATTTTCCGCCGACCAAGCAGTCCGACGAAGATCGCGATCTTGTGGCCAAGCTCGTAGTGCCCGAAACATTGCAAAACGATCTTATGCACCACTATCATTCGAGTTTAGAAGGTGGTCACCAAGGTATTGGACGGACATACCACAAGATCAGAGCTCATTTCCACTGGCGCGGATTATATCAGAGTGTACAACGCTACGTGGGTCAGTGCATAGACTGCGAGACAGGAAAAGGACGGCCTACGATCCATGGGGAATCGCCTGGCAATTTACAAGCTACGTACCCGTTCCAGATTATCGGCATGGATCACATACCGTCGTTACCAAGATCGTACAAAGGAAACACCGAGTTGCTGATCTGGATCGATTTATTCACTGGATATGTGATCGCGAAAGCTAGCGCATCAAGGACAGCTCAGACTGTTGCTGAGAACTACGAGGAATGTGTTTTCCGCCGGTTCGGTGCAAGCGAGGCCATCCGACATGACCGAGAACCCGGTTTTATGTCTGACTTCTTCAGATCGTTCAACAAAATCGTGGGACAGAGACAGCGAGCAACAATGGCATACCGCCCGCAGGCAAATGGTACAACCGAACGGATGGTGGGAACGTTAACTCGTGCAGTCAAAATGTAAGTTGAAGATATCGATCAGCGAGATTGGGACGAATATGCGGAGCGCCTCACCTTCGCGCTCAATACTGCCCAAGATCGCGTCCGAGGAGATACCCCATTTTATCTGTTACACGGCTGGGATCCTCGATCTACGCTGGAAGCAATGATACCATTAGGATCAACGAGAAGACGAGATCGTGAACCCCGCCGGTGGCGATACCGTATCCAGAAGCAATATCAGCAAGCACGGGAGCAGGTTCACGAAAAACTACGAGATGCGATCCAAGAAAGGGCAGATCGACACAATGAAACGGTCCGACCACATGAGATCGAAGTTGGAACTCAAGTGTAGCTGTATTTAGATCGAGTCAAGGAAGGATATGCGCGCACACTTGTGGCACGGTCCTTTCCGTGTGTTGGAACTAGTGGAGGAACACGCAGTACGTCTTGAGATCGCCGGTACAGAATATCGACTCTTCCCAGTGGTGCATGTCTCTAAGATCAAACCTGTACGACAATTCCCAGATCGTCCCAAGACGCGGTTGACAATACAAGATCAAGATCGATTTGATTTTGATGAAGCCTTATTGCCGGAAGATAGCTGGATACGAGATCTAGATGCCGACGAATATGAAGTTGAGAAAATCGTAGACATGAGATCGGGGAAGCGTACGCGATATGGACGTACATTGCGCGAATTTTTGGTACACTGGAAAGGATATGACGAACCGACATGGGTAGATGAGGTCGATCTTAATTGTGGAGCTCTACTGTATGACTACCTACGAGACCGAACGAATCGAAATCGATTCGAGGTCATGCAATCGCATGAGGAGCCATAAGGAGGCGAGATCGTGAAGTGAGCTGGTCACATCACGAAGGAATAAGTGAAGGATCTACCGGATGGCGGTAGATCAGGTGGACGGAGGTGTATATGATGTGTGTGAACCGACTAGTGGCTAAGTGACACTAGATCGAAGACGTTGATAAATCAAGATCGACGTATACTAAGAAGAAAGGAACTCAACAACTAAGAATGTTCGCAAAGACAAGAAAGGTGGCTAGCCAAGAAATTCCGAGCTGCTACAACTCGACATTGGGGTCACTTGCAGAGGCCGGAGTAGGGACGAACTTGTCTTGGAGACGGGGAACACTCGCCGCAGGATGGCCTGCAGGAGACTGGCGATATTGTAATCACCAAGGCTCCGCCAGATCGATAACCGACAACGCGTCGATCAGTGACGCGGCTGTTACATCGGGGTACCAGACCTTGGGGTGGCGAGATTTCGGGAACATCTGAGATCGGTAGAAAGTGGCTGGATTCCCAAAACGCTTGGAGGTGCTTCTCCTCATACTCCAAATACTTCTCGCAAAACCCAGGCGGCATAAAGTCAACCATGAACGAAAGAGGACTCTCATCAGACACCAAAGAGGCCCAAGGCGGAGGATCACTGGACATCAGCGCCTCCAGAGCAGGTCCAGTTATGCAATCTTCGATCTCCACTTGAGAGGGCCTGATGGTGGGAGATGCAGCATCAGGAAATAATCACTCAGACACTGTTAGCAGAAGATCGCTCAGCACTCGCACATCCAGATCAAGGACACGCAGGTGACTCACTCGATCCACATCCCAAGGGAAGACGTCTGTAGCCCGAAAAAGCCGAGGGGTATTCAAGCCGGGGATCCATTCGGACCTTGGAACCTTGGGGTTAGCAGGGACGAGAGGAGGAGCGGAGAGAGATCGATTGATCTCAGAAAGCGGGGTATTGAATGAGCCACTGCCGCGGGAATAAGCACTGAGATCCAGAAGGAGAGAAGACTCATCAGTGGACTCCTCGACGTCGGCCGGAGCCTCGGAAGAATTCTCGGAGAGATCTTGATTTCCCCCATTGCCTCCTAGATCGATCGGGTGGTCAGCGGTGCCGGGAAGACTAGGATCTCCACTGGATTGACTAGATCGACGAAGAGCCGAGCAGGATTTGGCAAGAGCAGCTAACATCTCAGGGTCATCGTTGTCATCTTCCGGAGAACCATCTTTCGGCTCGATCTCGTGAGTGGGAGGCGGATCGGAACCTCAGAGTCGGGAACATCGAAATTGGGACTTCCAGGACTGAAGAGATCGCTGGGAGTCTCAGGAGGCGGAGGAGTAATTCTACGAGACTTGCGAGATCGACCTGGGGACGATCCCGACTCTGATCGAGGATGCGACAGACTTGCAGGAGCAGGAAGGGCAACCTCCTGGTTCAACAAGCGAGCCACAGCGAAAAAGCGATCGTATGCGTCTTGATAATGAACTGTGAGGGCAGAATGATCCGCGCGCAAGGTATCGAGCTTCCGCCTCTGGTCAGCAAAATCTCGTTCAGCCGGAGAACCAGTAGTCTTTAAATCCGCGATCTGCTGCTCCAATCTAGAAATATTGGCTCTCATGGAGTCGATATGGTCGCCTCGAGCACGGAGTTCAACGCGAGACTTGTCCAGGCGTTCAGAGAGGGAAGCTGTTTTCGTCACAGCTTGATCACGCTCTGCCTGGGCTCCTTGACAACTGACCTGAAACTGATCTCGTTCTTCTTGGAGCCTGGCGATACGGTGATCTTGAGCATTGATCTGACGTTGGAGCTGCTGTGTGGCGGTTTCTAGTGAAGCCTCCAATTTCTCTAGAGCTTGGCATCGCTGATGAACCGTGGCCAGCTCACGATCTCGGGTCTGCAGTTGCAACCTGGCATCAGACAGCTCTTGATCTTGGGATTGAACTCGTTGTCTAGCTTCAGACAGCTCCTGATCTTGTGATTGAATTCGCTGCCTGGTTTCAGACAGCTCTTGATCTTGCGACTGAGCTCGTTGCTTGGCCGCAGACAATTCCTGATCTTGACTGTAGAGACGTCGAGCAAGCGCGGGAGGTGGTGCGGATCCAAGATCGGGATGGTTGGTCATGGCGGTCAACTGAGCTTGGAGGTTCAGGACCTGTCGTCGAAGAGTGTCGATCTCATCCTCCAGGCTCGAGATAATACTTTGGAAGGTGCCTGTAGTTGGATGGAATCCTCTTGCGAACGGGACGCAGTGCTCAATTTCTCCTCAAGCTCATCAATCGTCGACCTGCTCTCGACTAGCTTGGAATGCGAATTCTCCAACTCCTGGATCAGACTGTCATACCGATCTTGGCAAAACTTAGCGAAAGGGAGCGCCTGTGACTGAAGGTGGTCTAGACGATGATGAAGATCGCTCAGATGATGGAGAGAGTCTGCGTGAGCATGCTGGAGATCTTCATGCTCATCCTGCAGATGCTCAAAGACCGCCTCGCGACTGATTGCACCCTCAATGCCCCTTAGAAGCGTTTGAACTTCCGAAACGGCGGTCCGGACGGCCTGAAGGTCCACGTGAGATCGACGGATATGTACTGTGGATGCTGAAGACAGCCGGAGACACTCAGAACAGGATGAACGAGAAGAAGTCGATGGGTCAGCAGGGGTCGTCTCAGGCTCCACCGCAGCAGCAGCTAAGGCGAGTACGCCAAGCTGATCCGAAAGAACCGGCGATCTGGCGGAAGAGTGCGGCGAAGATGGAGGAAATGGCGAAGGAGTGCCGTCACGATCTTGAGTCATGGGGCGACGATGGTCTCGATGGGGTAAGGTGCAGCGAGCGAAAGCCGTTGTGCGGCAGTCGCCCGTGCAGGGGACGGTTGTGGTGAAGCAGATCGGAAGTTTCTGGACTGCGATCTCGTCATGTCAATCAAGGAACAAGATGGCTCCCTCTATTGTGGCACTCCCTATAAGGACACGTGAATGTGTGACGTCATACCTGCCCAAATCGATTGTACCCACGCGGTATCGATCTTGACAGGTAATATTGATTTTAGCTTTATTATGGATATTAGGAAGCCAGTGCAGCATGGATAGCCACAGATGGGAAGCATAGGACATTAACCATTAATTCAGAGTTGTTTTTACCTTCTACTACACAAGTCTTCCTTCTTCTTCGCTATTCCGGGTAGGGATATACAAGATTGGCCTTCCCGACGCCACGCAGGATCAAGATCGACACTAAGTGGAACCCCATACGCCCAGATTGCTTGGCTGGACGTTAGTCAACTCTCAAATCTCAAGACCCCGCTATAGGAAGCGGCAAGCACGTATTGGAACCATTGGATTAAGGTCACACACCGACCACAAGACCCCCCCCGAGCTAAGATCGACACTGGTCAGGACAAGATCGACCAAGTACAACCAAGATCGAAGCTCGATAACCACACGGCGCAGCGAGTAGAAGTATCCCCGTTGCTGCCACCTCCCCCGCTGTCCTGTCAGACAGCAAGATCGACAACAAGCGCGTCTATCGAGATCACCCGAGGAGCGATCTAGTCCCACCGACGGGTACACAAGGTGAGATCAAGTAACTTCACGGAAGATCGGAGTACCCCCTCCGTTAGTCGGCAGTTCGGGCGCAGTGTGCAAGAGGACCCCTGCGATCTTGCGATTTCGCAGAACCACTTCGCCACATTCAACCAACACCGATTGAGCAACTTAGCAGTCACCAAGAGAGGAAGATCCAGCCCAACCGACGGGTACACAAGGTGAGCAAGTTCAGCAGATCACGGATCATCGGAGGACCCCCTTCGTTAGTCGGTGTCTGGGCATTGGTGGGAAGTTGGATCCAGCAATCTCGCAGATTTTACTGATCCGGCTACACCACACAAGTGCGTCTTCCAAGATCACCTGAGGAGCAATCTAGTCTCACTGACGGGTACACAAGATGAGAACAAGTAACTTCACGGAAGATTGGAGTACCCCTCCGTTAGTCGGCAGTTCGGGCGCCGCGTGCAAGAGGACCCCTGCGATCTTGCGATTTCTCAGAACCACTTCGCCACGCCAACACCTGCCGCCTATACAAACTCGGATTTCTTCTCCGATTTAACAGCTTCTACTTCGATATGTATTCTGATTTACTTATTACAAAGCCTCAGTTTATTAGCGTACCCTTATCCTAAAAGGTCCAATTAGCGCCCGATTTTGAAAGGACAAAGCATTCGACGATCACAATAATTAACTATAAATAAATCAGTCTAAAATCTACTCTAAACTGGCTATTAAGTCCCCTAAGACCAGGGACTAGTGTTCAGATTAATCTAGATTCTAATCTAGAGTCTAATCTAGAGGTTTTTAGGCTAATCTTTACTCCGAATAAGTCCATAAAACCTCACTTTTATACCCGGCTTTATCAGCCAATCAAAAAAAAGAGTGATGCGATCTATGGAAGAACGACTAGAGCTTTAAACAGCAAATGTATTGAAACCGCCGCGCTATTGTTCGAGAAAGGGTGTCACTCTTTTTTGATTGGACGAAAGAAAACGCGTGCTCAACATGACTGGCTGATAAGACCAGGGACTAGTGAACTGCCGTTCACTTAGAGTTTGTATACTCTTGATAGCACGCTTCCTCAAGCAAGGTGCTCGTGTGACCCCGTCACAGTTACCACAAAATTCGTCTAGAACAGCATCGACAGGTGGTTGTCCCAGAGATGGCATAAATATTTTTATCCTCGAATAAAAAGAAATAAAAATATTTTTATCTTTTTATCCACTTAAGTTCGATTCAACCACACTTCAGTTGAGTATACACAAAACCACTCTTAATAGAAGCCTTAGCTCACTATTCGGCGACTCTCAATAGTCAACTTCACGATCGACAAGCTCAATGCCCAGAACAAAAACACCAATGTCGTGTACTCAGTCATAGGGAATACTTGACCAAACCTTAGCTCCGCTGCAATGACAAACGCAAGTGGTGTAGCTAAAATTGCCGTCGTCAAACACCATGAACTGAGCAGCGTAAAGTTCGAGAGACCTAACTTCTCGGATCCTTGTCTCCTTTTCAATCACCATGGACTTTTTGGCTTTGTGTTGTCGCCAAACTGTTTGTATTCGAAGTGCTGCGTACATTTCCCATCGCCATCGCAAGGCTGCTTGACGACCGAGATAGCCCCGAAAACTTTTCTGAATCACTGAAGTCATATCCCTGGTTGTCCGCCATGAGCCACCACTTGGCCACATCGATGTTCACAGGCGAGAACGTACAGTACCAGACCTCGCTTGTAAGCAGATGAACACTGCAGCATAGGAAAATGACGTTTACAATCTGCTGACCGAACATGGACACGAGCGTGGTAGGACCGATGAGGCTTGAAGTCGGACGAACAGCCTTTAACTCCTTCAACGGCGCTTCGACAACGTCATCCGTCATCACATAAGCACACCCCAGTATTGAAAACCCCATCGGACAGGATCCAGCACCACTGCGACAATTACCGTGTGGTAAGACTGCCCACATGACCGACCCAATGAGGCCGTACAGGATGAGGAACTTGACCGACGCGAAAGACGTCGCCACACTACAGTGGCCTTCACGACACAAATCAGCCACCGACTGGATCGTCGTCGACTAGCTCGTGAACGGCGACATCACCGAAGCTTCAGCATCACTCAGAGCAACACCAGCATGCGCAAAACCCAGCGCACCGCAGTCGTTGCCACCATCACCGCACATACCAGTCACCGCTTCCGTCTCCATGTGCAGCTTCACGCACTCCACCTTACCGTCCGGCGTCATGCGACTGAAGATGCAGATGTTCAGCAACAACCCCTTGATCTCGCCCATAGCTACGAGGTAGTCGAACGCCACACCCGTCACGGCCAGCTCCACGTCTTCACCCTGTTCGACCAGGTGCTTCACCGCAGGCAAGTCGTACTCCTCCTCTGAGTCCACGTCGCGCCACATCAGCTTCTTCACCTCCATCGTCGATACCATCTCGCCCAGGATCACACGCGAGCTCGACGACACCATGCCGCTCTGACGTGCAATGTAGCAGCCGCACATGGCGTTGTCGCCCGTGATCATGACCGTCCGGATATCGCCGGCCTTGAGTTTCGCGATGGCGTCGGCCGTGTCGCCCTTCAGCTCGTTTTACGGAACAGGATCAAACCCAACAACGACAGACTCTCGTCCACTGCCTCACGGTTGTCCGCGAACTTGACCATTTGCTCGTGCGTCCAGTCACTCGGGAGCTCGCGGTATGACAGCACGTAGCACCCGTCCATGGCGAGACGGTCGGCCACGCTCTTGTAATCAGCAGGCACACTACGGCGTATTCAGTTGCTGCATGTGCTCGAGCAGCTTTTGTATACGGCGATTACATGGCGTCGATCTGACGCCATTTAGGCTCCGCTTTTGTCAAATGTATACAAACGCTACGTCAAAAAATCGCACTTAAACGTAATTGCGTCCGATCAGACAGAACCCTATTTTGTCAACACTTTACTATCAGACAGCCCCCTATTTTGGCAGCACCGTGCTGACAAAAGTAAGACATGCGGTGTTCGATACACGTTTAAAACAATCGAATTTAAAAATACTGAAGCCTAATCTCGTAATAGCTCTTCATCATACCCACCGCCTCTTCCTCCCTGTCGGCCCCATGTCGCTCTTCTCGCGCCGTAAAAACCCTGATCAGCTCGTGAAGCTATTGAAGGACGCGATGGCGGATCCTTCGGCGCCTGCCAAGCCTTCAAAGGATGGGACGGTGAGGCTGTGACTTGGGTGTTTTGTATTGGAACGAGTGCAGCTAACTAGTAACTGTTCGTCACATGTACTTGGTTCTCCAGCCTATAGAAGAAATCACCAAACGACTGAGCGAGATGAAGTTGCTGTTGTATGGAGATGGCGAGCAGGAGGCCAAACCAGAGAAGTGTGCGCAGCTGGCGGAGCTGCTGATCGCCAGTGGACTCGTGCCCAAGCTCATCTCCGGACTGGACAAACTGCCTTTCGAGGCGCGGAAGCAGTTTGCGCAGGTGTACAACAATCTCATGCGTCGCGACCTCGCGGGCTTCGTAAGCTACGTGGAGCGCAAGCCTGAGATTCTGTCGGCGCTGGTGGCCGGCTACGAAAATCCCGAGGTGGCACTCAATTGTGGCACCATGCTGCGTGAGGTAGGCTGAGCTGGCAAATTAAATGGATGTGGAGTGATATTTGGTAGTTACTGAGCTTTTCTTTGTCATGGCAGTCGATTCGCCACGAGATTCTGGCTGGAAAAATTTTGTACTCGCCGGATCTGTGGAAGTTCTTCGATGTATATGTGCATCTACCAAACTTCGAGGTTGGCTCGGACGCATTTGCTTCGTTCAAGGATCTGTTTACGCGCCACAAAACACTGGCTGCTACGTTCTTCACGTCTAACTTTGACATCGTCTTCGCGAAGTACAATTGCTTGCTGATGTCCGAAAATTATGTCACGCGGCGGCAATCGCTCAAGCTACTTGGTGAGATTCTCTTGGATCGTTCCAATTTTGACATCATGATGAAGTACATTGGGTAAGACTGTGTGAAAAAATATGGCCTAGGACCAGTAATATCAATGCTGATGTTGTTGTCGTGTTGTATAGTGAGAAAGAGAACCTGAAGATGATGATGAACCTGCTGCGTGATACGAGCGCCAACATCCAGTTCGAAGCTTTTCACGTGTTCAAGGTGTTCGTGGCGAACCCCAAGAAACCTGAAGCTATCTCGCAAATTCTTGTGACCAATCGTGAGAAGCTTATTGCGTACCTAAAGAACTTCCAGAACAGCAAAGGTATGACTTTGCAGTTGACTGTGGTGACGTGGTTCTGACTTGCTTGCGATATGATGAATCATGAAATACAGAGGATCCGCAGTTTATTGAGGAGAAGGCGCTACTGATTCGGACGCTAGAGGGACTGAAGATTGGCGATACCGTTTCGGAGACAGCGCCTCCTGCTTCATCATCACAGTGATATTCTCGCAAATCAGCTTTCCCTGGGAATTGACCCTTGCTTTGAACGGTGCGCAGAGTTGTGAGTACTGCATGTTCGATACAAAGATGAAAGTTAGCTAGAATAGGCTACCTCGTGAGATTGCTAGCAAGCCAGCTAAGAGAAGGAGCAAACAAACGTCGCAATAGACTATAGGTCCGACTGTCGGAACTTCCGTTGATAGTGTACATGTGATGATGAAAGGAATATACTAACCCGGCGAGTTGCTGTCCGCAGTCTTCTGTCCGGTGTTCCCCTCACTACCTCTCTGGTACTATAAGACGATGCCCCGTCACATGTGTTTGCTTTACATGTTAATTTAAATGGGGGATCATGATAGAGCCACACGGACGACGGCGGAGGTATTTGTACTCTATGGCTGGAATGGTCCGGACTGGAGAGGGTAATAGCGATGATGCCTACAGTAACAGGTGCGGTGATATCATGGTAGGCTTAAAACAGCGGTCAGTATGAGTATCAACCTACAACAATGAGTCGGAGCTGGAATCTGGAGCACAAGAGCACCAGCACCGACTCCGGTGCCGAAGTTCTATATTTTGCAAATCAGCACGTCCTGTGCTGATGTGTAAATTGGTTTTCGCAACTCGAGTTTCTTGGTGGCTTGCTCTACTAGGAGTTCCAGGGGCGTCTCTAAATCATTAATGGTGTGCTGAGAAGGTGGTAAATCAACCAGCATAATTGATATGACAAGTACATCTGCCATTGGTTCCGCTCCAGCGACTCATCTGGTTGAAGCACCACGCTCGAAACGCTAGCTGGCTGTATCCTACGAATCGCGTACATACGTATATCGCTGACCTTGTTGTAGTACTAGCATGTTCTCGCTATTACACAAGAAGTATCGTGCGATCGTTAACCATCGCAGTCACCTCCACGATATCGCCGCATTGGACAGCGCACCCGTGACATCAACGCCGAAGTCGCACAGGAAGATTCTCACCACTCTCTCCGGCCTGGAGCTCGGTAGTATTATGCACCGCCAACTTGTCGTCGATCGCTCCAAGCGACTTGCTTGACGTCAGCTTCAACTGTGCTCGTCCAATCAACGCGACTCGGAGCTGCAGTCGCGTCGTCAGGAGCAATCGCACGCTCCGGGTCCTGCCTCTCGCGAGCTCCGGCCTCTTTCTGCGCCGAACTGGACGCGAGCCTTCGTCGCCCGCTCGCTGTCGGCGTGACGCACTTCGACACGAGCGGCATTCGCGCTCCAGCCCACAAGGCCACGAGCTCCAAGTCTTCGAGTGTCGCCAGCACGTCTTCCACCGTTTTCCCTTGCCTCTGAGTCTCCTCCTCCTCTTCGTTGCAACTCCAACTCTGTCTTGCCGCTAGCCCCATTCGAGTCTTCGCCGCATGCACGCCACGAGCTCCAGTACGCAGAGCGGAGGTAGCCCCGTTACGGAGGACGAGGAGTCCATGTCGCCCTTCTCGTCGCCGTCCTCTGCCTCCACTAACGGTGCCAGCTTCGCGCAGTTATTGCAACGGGCAGCGCAGACTGGAGACGTCAAACAGATCACCAAACTCGTCGAGACAGCGCGCACCAGTGCGACGAGCATTGATGGCACAAAGCGATCTTCTTCCTCCTCTTCATTATTGGACACTTGGATCGACGCTGCAGATGAAGACGGTTTCACGGCGCTGCATCTCGCATGCGTTGGCGGTCACGATGACGCCGTTCACGAACTCTTGCGAGCTGGTGCTCACCTGGAAGTTGCGACTCCCGAACGATTTACTGCGCTCATGTTCGCAGCTTGGGCTGGATCACTCTCCCTCGTGCAGACGCTAGTCTCACATGGAGCAGACGTGCTGGCGCGTGATGTGGACGGTAACGATGCCGCCTTTATCGCTGAAATGAACGAGCACACGAACGTGGCCAAATTCCTACACCAGCAGATGGGTAACCCTGAGGACCCGCCGAGGAAGCCGCACAGTTCGTCGTCATCGAAAAAGAGCGGACAGGAGCAGGACCTCGATTCCAAGTCCCCTGAGAGTTCCCCCATCAAGTCCATCAAGTCCAGCGATTCAAGCGCATCCACCGGAAGTGAAGGAAGCGGGATCTACAGCAGCAGCTCGTCGACGTGCTCGTCGCCCGAGCAGCTCTCAGGGAAGGCGTTGCTCACGGAGGAGTCGAACCCTGCGGGTGACACTGACGGCGCTACGCCATTACACGTTGCGGCTATGCACGGGCAATTGGAGACTGTTAAGGTGCTCCTTGCTCGTGGTGCAAGCCTGTCGGCTGCTCTACCGGGTGGAGCTACTGGTTTGCATTTGGCGTCGGCTTCGGGCTTTGCTGATGTTGCCTCATTTCTGATTGATCAAGGGCTCCCTGTAGATGAACGCACAGTTGCAGGCACAACCCCTTTGCATGAGGCGGCATATCAAGGACATGTGGAAGTTGCAGCGTTATTGCTTGATCGCGGAGCAAATGTCGATGCTGCTACCGAGCGCGGTACTACACCATTGCACCGCGCAGCTGAAAATGGTCACGTACAAATTGCAGAGCTGTTGATTGCCCATGGTGCTCACATTGATGCTGTAACGACGGATTATCTGGCTGCAGTCGGGGATAGCGAAATTACAGACGATAGTTCTCGTCGGCGGCGACGCGGAGACACAAAAAGTCGGTAGCGGTGGACGGAAAGCCCTGTATTGAAGAAGCACCGGAGGCTGAACCGCGGACACCGGATGAACTGGAAAAGGAGGCTGCTTCCTGCCGGTCGAACCAGGTAGCATTATGTCTAGCAGCCAAAAATGGCCACCTGGACATGGTGCAGTATTTGCTGACGCATGGGGCAGCTAGCTCGACGGATCTTGAGGTGCTTGAGCCGTCCCGACACCCAATCATGTTGGCAGCTCGACGAGGTCACCTGGAGATCGTGCGTTTCTTGCTCGCTCACGACGAGTGCGTTTCCAGTTTGCCTGAAGCAGCGTCCCGCGTCCTCTGCTGTGCAGCGGAGCATGGCTACTTGCAGATGGTAGAACACGCTCTAGCTCGCGGAGCCGATATTGAGGCCATTGGTGGTAAGAAACAAGCGACCCCGTTAGTACTCGCAGCTCGACAGGGCCACCTGACCGTTGTGCTCCACTTATTGTGGGGTGGTGCGAAGCTCGACGCTACTACAGTATCCACGGGCTACACGGCATTGCATTATGCAGCCAAGCACGGACATCTTACGGTCGTCAATAGTTTGCTGCTCAATGGTGCTGACGTCGACGCTGTCTGCACACAGCGTCACTCGTCGCCGCTTCACTTGGCAGTGGAATCGGGTCATGGAGACGTGGTGCGCTGCTTGTTGTCGTTTGACGCTAATGTCGACGCCGAAAAGCACCCCGGCACTATGACAGCATTGCACATTGCTGCCGAGCGTGGTCACGTGGGGGTGGCACGCGAGTTGCTAGCACACGGAGCGCGACTCGAAGCGGAGGCGCAGAACAATCTACGTGCGTTGTTCATTGCAGCCTACTGCGGTCACAATGATGTTGTAAAGCTGCTACTGGATCACGGAGCCGAGATGGAAGCCACATCTGGCGCCAACAAGACTACGCCTCTTCGTGGGGCTGTGTCGAAGGGCCGGAGCGACGTCGTTGAGTTGCTGCTTGCACGTGGTGCCGACGCGAATGCAACGCAACCTACTGATGGGACAACCAGCTTGCACAGCGCAGCTGCCAATGACTTTGGGGATATTGTGAAGCTGCTTCTAATAGCGGGGGCTGACCCCGACAGAATGGATCGTGAAAGACACACCGCCATGGACTATGCCGCGTCGGATCCCGTTCGTCTACAGTTGCGTCTTGCGCTGCTCAAGTCGCACTGGCAGAAACAGGATGGTCGCTAGTGATGGATCGAAGGCACGCGAATGCACCAGCCTACTATTTTGCACACATGTTAGGACATGTACCAGAGGTGGAGCGCTATCGACAGCGAGGCACTCCACACACCTACCTATCTGAAAATGATAATTTAAAGTAAATGGTTGAAATGAACAACAAACGTCAGCGTCATTCGCAATTCTCAAATCTGTAATACATCTACATGTAGTACGGTACTACGTTAATAGGTATTACTAGTACCTGACTTTTGCAAACCCAAACGCTCGCCTCACTGTCGAATCGAAGCAACTAACTTAGTTGCTAACCTTGGCAAATTCGACAGCAGAAGCAACAGACGCAAGTGGCAAACATCTGCGACCGCGCCATCACGAAAGTGGACCGTTACAAATGTTGCAGTAGCTAGGTCACATCAACTGTGCTAGTTCAGAAATTGGCAACGAGCGGCTCGCACTCAATGGGGCTCTCGCTTGCAAGTTGCAGTACAGTACATTTGGTATTACCAAGTAATAGTGTAGCTTGCAGACCAAGCCCCACACAAGTCTTCGTTGAAGTCTCTGGAAGATGAGCTGAATACCAGCCGATCGTGAAAATTGCCCCGCATGGACACGCACGCAGGCGCTACTGCAACACAGTCCACTTGGTTCAGACAGACCATGACTGTGTCAGCACTGCCGATCAGTGGGACGTGGAAAGGCGTTGGATACACACCACATTACGCCTGCAAGTTTCACGCTGCATCGTACGGAACCTGCTGTCGAAATGATGAAGGTTGCCACCGTGGCATGCGGCTCTTCTGGGAGAGCTCGCACCGAATTCACCTCGCCATACTGGAACGTATCACGTGTAACTTGTGGCTGAACACAAGTTCAAAGCTTATCGCCGCCAGCTGCAGCGCTCTCTGGTAGTAAACGAGATCACCGAGCTGTGGTTTTCCCTGGAAAACGTCAGCAACAGCCACGCCCGGCGCATTCTTCACCAGCTCAAGCTGCCCGCGCCATGCACACTCTCCTGTATCCTGAACAGGTGACTACGGAAATGTATGCCGCGCAGTAATCGCCGAGAATTCAGAATTCGAACTTGGTGTTTGTATACCAACGAACCGGATGTCGCAAGGCCGCTACTCGTCGCTCATGCTCTGTCCAACAGATGCCAATCAAGCCGATCAGGTTTGGCCAGGACCTGGGCGGCGGCACTGGCTGACGTCGCATGCCAGCTCTCGGAGTTCATTTCCGATTTTACCTTCTGCAGATCAAGCAGCTAGCGTCTACTCCCGACCTCATCAGTACATAATGAAGTTCGCCACCATCGCCTCTACTGCTGCGCTAGTCGCCGTCGCCAACGCCGCCTCGTGTGACGTGACCTCACTCCAGACGCTCCTGACGTCCTCGGACACGACCACGTGCGCCACGGACTCGGGCTACACGGTCACCTCGCTGTCCACGCCCACGGACGCCCAGATGTCTGTCATGTGCACCAGCACGGCCTGCCAATCGGTTCTCACGCAGCTCGAGACTCTCGCCCCCTCGGAGTGCACCCTCGGCACGTTCGCTCTGTACGCCGACCTCATCACCCCGCTGAAGGAGCACTGCGCAGGTGGCACCGGTTCGACCACCACCACCGCCGGCTCGTCGGCCACCACTGCCACCGTTGGCTCCACTGCCGGCTCCAGCACGACGGCTACTGTGACGGCTAGTTCCACTGGCTCGACCGACTCGACCGCCACCACATCCTCGGCCACCTCGAGCGGCTCCAGCACCTCGCAGACTGCTACATCCTCGTCAGCCGCTTCAGCTTCCGCTTCGGCCTCAACGTCAGGCAGCAGCGACGCCAGCATGGCTGCCGTCTCGGCCGGTGCCGTTCTGGCTGCTGTGGCCGCCACGTTCTTCTAAACGTAGCTACGAAGACCGATTTTGGTACCCCGTTATAAAGAAAATATCATGTCCTCATAGCGGATTTATTGCTGTCAAACAACTGGTGTACTAGTAGTATTGCTTTGTTTCGTTCCGGGGCTAGCAACGTGTTAAGGTACATTCAAGTCTTGGAATCAAGCAGCAGGTTCGTCTCATCCATTCCAAGAAACGGCAGTCTCCACTCTCATTGTGCCATGCCTACCCAAGCGATACAATGCTGTTGACTAGCAACACCTTTAGCGCTCATGTGAAAAATTGTACCCAAGATCCAGTTTTGCTCTCTGGACCCAACCAAACATAGAGAACAAGGCGGCACTCGCTCACTTGCCTGGTCTTCATCGCAAGCTTTCTCAGACGAAATGGTATCTCGAAAAAGACGGCGCCGCGCAGTCTGGTGCCTGTGTTTGGCCCTCATCTGTTTGTCCTTCACTGCTGTGGACGGTCAGGTCTCCGGTTAGTGACTCCTGGTTCTTAGTCGACGCGAGGAAGAGTTAACATGTGTTGCCTCGTATCAGGCGATTCTTCTTCTGGTGATGCTGGGTCAGGGTCTGATAGCACCGCTACCGAAGCACCAAGCACAACGCCACCAGCAACTACGGTACCAGCAACTACAACGCCAACAACAGCGACCCCAGCCACTACCACACCAGTAACGACAGCACCAGTACCAACCACAAGAGCTCCGACCCCCACCACAACCGCTCCGGTCCCCACGGAGACAACACCACCACCAACAACGACATCAGCGCCAACACCAACAATTACTTCAGTTCCCAGCACTGTCACTCCCACAACTACTGCACCGCTGGCAACAACACAAGCACCAGTGATCGAGTACTATAACTCTTCAACGTTACCTCCTGGGGTGGACCCGAGTATGCTTGGTGGCGCTGATCTCGTGAATGTTGAAGTCACGGAGACGACGCTGGGGGACGGCACCACGTCGTACAGCTACGTGATCATCACCAGGAGCGGTGACACGGAGAAAACCATCGTGCTGAGCCCGACCACCAGCTCAGCCTCGACCAGCGGCAACAGCAACACTGCAGCTCAGTCTGGCAGCTCTCTATCGGACTCAAAAAACACTACCAAGTCTGAGAGCTCTATCAGCGTTGGAGCAATAATTGGGATCATCGTGGCAGCCGTGGTCTTCATGTTGGTGTTGTTTGCGTTCTTCATCGCACAGCGCCGACGTAACAAGGAACGACCAAGCGGTGCGTCTTCGGACGACATGCTGGAGTCTCCCGTTATTGGGAAGCAGGTGCGGCTACTTGAGCAAGGACAAACTTATTCGCCCGTCGACACAGAATACCAGGAAATCACCCGAACGACGGCGAATTCACGCTCGTCGGGGGCCTCCAATCCCGACGGCAGGCGACACAGAAACACACTATGGGAAGACCCGGTCATTCTGGCGTCGCGGATCCCCATCGACCGCATCAAACTGGGAGCTGTCATCAGCCGCGGAGGCTTCGGTGAAGTGTATCGCGGACGCTACCGAGACCAGGATGTGGCCGTCAAGACACTGTTGCCGGAGAAGCGCAAGGACCTGACGCACATCCAGGCGTTCTTGTCAGAGGTGAGGCTCATGGCCACTATGGAGCACCCACACATCGTACAGTTCATTGGCGTGGCGTGGGAGTCACTGAGCGACCTGTTCTGTGTAACCGAGTTCATGACTGGTGGGGACCTGCGCTCGCTGTTGAAAGACTACCTCGCCACCGGTGTTCCGCAGGGAATGGATGCCAGCAAGATGCAGATCGCCTACCAGGTTGCTTACGCGCTGACGTATCTGCATTCGCTGGATCCGGTGGTGCTGCATCGGGACCTCAAATCTCGCAACATTCTACTGACAGAGTCTCTGGACGCCAAGATCACGGACTTCGGGGCCTCACGCATCCGCTCGGACGCGACCATGACCGCCGGCGTGGGGAGTTCATTGTGGATGGCGCCCGAGGTGATGATGGGAATGCGCTATGGTGAGAAAGCGGATGTGTTCTCACTGGGCGTGGTGATCTCGGAGCTGGACACGCACGAGCTGCCGTACTCACATGCGAAGGACAGCAACAGCGGTAGTAGTGGGCGGCAGCTACCGGACACAGCCGTGCTGCAAATGGTGTCGATGGGCAAGCTGCGTGTGCAGTTCTCGCGGTTCATGGACCCAGACATGGCTCACTTCGTTGATAGCTGTGTAAGCGTGGATCCTCAAGCACGTCCCACAGCGGCGGAGGTGCTCTATTACCTGCAGGTGGCGATCAGGAACCGGCAGTTCTAGCTTGGTGTATGGTAAAGATGTGTGAAGGCATTTTTGCTGCTCAGGATTTCGCGTCTCTGTTGTGTCCATCTGTTGGTATTGATTGGATTGTACCTCTGCGACGTCGGAGATTCCAGCACTTCCTTTCTTATAGTCAGATTACGACTGCATCTCTATTGTGTCAATGCTGTCCACTGTGGTGGTAGTGTCCTTCCTGTTGCCACTGCTGGCCATGGCGCAAGACGGTGAAGTCTCATACTCGGTGAGTCTCAGCACTGGCGCACTCATCGCTATCGTTGTTGGTTGCATCGTCGTGCTGCTTCTATTCATCATTTGCTGCTGCTGCATGCGCAAGCGTCGAAAGGCTAAACACAAGCGCGAACTGGAGGCGGCGGTGGCCGCTGCCGTTATCAACACACCTAAGGCCGATGATTCGCACACGATCGACGTACCCTACAGCCAGCACAATACTGGGTCCACTTACACAGGCTCCACGGCCCACCCACACCGCAATGGGACCGCCACCTCAACGTATGAAGGAGGTCAATACTCGTCCACGGGCCAGTCACTTGGGAGCGGAGGCAGACACTCTTCCAGTCTCTGGGATGACCCGGTGATCGTCGCCGCTCGCATTCCCATCGACCGTGTGGAGCTCAGCGAGCTGCTTAGTCGCGGTGGGTTCGGTGAAGTTTATCGCGGCCGCTACCGCGACCAGAATGTCGCTGTCAAGACGCTCCTACCGTCCACAAGGAAGGACATGCATCACATCGAAGCGTTCCTGGCTGAAATCAAACTCATGGCCACCATGGAACATCCACAAATCGTACAGTTCGTCGGTGTTGCCTGGGAATCGTTAAGCGAGCTGTACGCAGTGTCTGAGTTCATGGAAGGTGGTGACCTACGCACTTTGCTGGTGAAATACTGCGAGAACGGCCATCCGCGGGGGTTTGACTCCGCTAAGACGAAGATGGCGCTGCAGGTGGCACACGGTCTGACATACTTACATTCGCTAGACCCCATTGTATTGCACCGTGATCTCAAATCGCGAAACATTTTGCTAACGGATTCTTTGGACGCCAAGATCACGGACTTCGGTGCTTCCCGAGAGCGGTCAGATAAGACCATGACAGCGGGGGTGGGCACAAGTTTTTGGATGGCACCCGAGGTCGTCATGGGTGAACGGTACGGTGAGAAGGCCGACGTTTTCTCGTTTGGTGTTGTGCTTTCGGAGCTGGACACACACGAGTTGCCGTACTCCCATGCGAAGGAGACTAGTGAAACCGGTCGACCACTCCCTGATACTGCCGTGCTTCAGCTCGTGCTTATGGGCAGACTGCAGGTCCAGTTTTCCGATGTCGGTCCCATTGAGATGACGGAGCTGGCTCAACAGTGTTTACAAATTGAACCTGAGGGGCGCCCCACAGCTGCTGAGGTGCTCTACCGGTTGCACACCATCTCGAAGCAATAGCCTAGCAGCTATTCGCTTTGAACTCTGCAATTGTTTATTACGTAGTACATTCTTGAATTCAAGAAGCATCGATCGACCATTGTTAATGATATCGTATGTGATTTTCTGAAGACAATCGTACTGGAAAGTAGATTGCTTCATCATTGGAGCGTTGTTACTAGGCTTTGATCCTTCAGACACTACGTCAACCATTGCAAAGAGCACTAAACACTTGACCTCAGGCTTTTCAGGTTAAAATTCAGTTAGTGTAGCTTGGTGTCGCGCGATACTAGAGCTCTACAGGAAGAGAGCGGCCGTGGCCACGAGGGCTGAGCTCAGCAGCGCAGCCGACGGGCTCACGGCGACACCGGCGCTGGAGCCACTGGAAGTGTCGTCCGCGGCGCTCGAGGCACTCGCAGCCGAGTCTGCGGTGGTCGAAGCCGACTCGCTGGCTGGAGCCTGCGTCTCGATGGTGAGATCGCTGCCTGAGTTCGAGTCGCCCACCGTCACGTCGTCATCCGAGCTGGTCGAAGACGTCGTGTTAACGACCGGAGCCACAGTCACCTCCTCGGCGATGTCAAGCGAAGACGAGGACGTGCTGGCAACGGCGCTCGCCGAACCAGCCGAAGCGGATGCCGACGTGGTCGAGGTGGCGTTGGATGTCGAAGCGGAAGCGTTTGTGGTGGCCGAGCCAGTCGTAGACGAGCTCGAGCTGCCCGAGCAGTATGTAGTCACTGGCGTGATGAGGTCGGCGTAGAGAGCGAAGGTGCCGACCGTGCACTCCTCCGGGAACATGGTGGTCAGATCCGACAGCACCGACTGGCAGGACGTGGCAGAACACATGACCTTCATCTCCGCCGTGGTCGGGGTCTGAAGCGTAGACGGAGAGTAACCCGAGTCGCTCGTGCACGAGGTGACCTCGTCGGACGTCAACAGAGCCGTCACGGACGCGGTGTCGCACGTGGCGGCGCGCACACTTGCGACGGCCATAGCGGCGGCGATGAGAGTGGACGTCAAGACCTGCATGATTGAGGTTGCTACTTGTAT
The DNA here is from genome assembly GCA_008079305.1 of Phytophthora palmivora. NCBI lineage: Eukaryota > Oomycota > Peronosporomycetes > Peronosporales > Peronosporaceae > Phytophthora > Phytophthora palmivora. Next base: position 40,050 of record VOQZ01002228.1, read on the forward strand.
CTGTGAGCTTGCGGCAGATTGAAGAATGACTCGTGTCGACGTACGGAGCGCGAGTGCCGAGTGGACAGGCACCCGGAACTCGCTGAAGGCCGGACGGTGGACTCTACCATCAGGTTGAGCATAGCGCGGCGAGAGATGTACGAAAGGAGGGGACTCACGCGGTACAGTAATGCCCGTTCTGTAGCGGCAATGCCAGCTGGGACGGCTCAGCTTCTTTTCTTGTTGATAAGTTATCTAGCGCCGCTGATGGCCTCCTGCAAATGGCAACAACCACCGCAGAGTAACGTGTGAGAAGGTGGCATCAACCGTCGATGCCGCCTTCTGGATGATCGACGTTGAATGAAGACCTTGATTGCCGATCTGATTTGTAACTAATACCCGATATGAGGTGCTGGGCCTTACCACGTTACCACGTCACATCGAAAGGATGATGTCTACAGCGGGCAATGAACCGAGAATATAAGGGAAATGACGAAGAAAGTATGTATGCACCGCCAAAGTCGCTGCAGTATAGACTACATGCACGGCTTACAGGATGAGAGCTAGTACTTCCGGATCGCCACCTGCAGGTAATAGAGCACCTCCGCCGCTGTGGGCCGCGCTTGAGGATCCACGCTTACACAGCTATCAACGAAGTGAGCCATGTCTGGGTCCATGAACCGCGAGAACTGCACACGCAGCTTGCCCATCGACACCATTTGCAGCACGGCTGTGTCCGGTAGCTGCCGCCCACTACTACCGCTGTTGCTGTCCTTCGCATGTGAGTACGGCAGCTCGTGCGTGTCCAGCTCCGAGATCACCACGCCCAGTGAGAACACATCCGCTTTCTCACCATAGCGCATTCCCATCATCACCTCGGGCGCCATCCACAATGAACTCCCCACGCCGGCGGTCATGGTCGCGTCCGAGCGGATGCGTGAGGCCCCGAAGTCCGTGATCTTGGCGTCCAGAGACTCTGTCAGTAGAATGTTGCGAGATTTGAGGTCCCGATGCAGCACCACCGGATCCAGCGAATGCAGATACGTCAGCGCGTAAGCAACCTGGTAGGCGATCTGCATCTTGCTGGCATCCATTCCCTGCGGAACACCGGTGGCGAGGTAGTCTTTCAACAGCGAGCGCAGGTCCCCACCAGTCATGAACTCGGTTACACAGAACAGGTCGCTCAGTGACTCCCACGCCACGCCAATGAACTGTACGATGTGTGGGTGCTCCATAGTGGCCATGAGCCTCACCTCTGACAAGAACGCCTGGATGTGCGTCAGGTCCTTGCGCTTCTCCGGCAACAGTGTCTTGACGGCCACATCCTGGTCTCGGTAGCGTCCGCGATACACTTCACCGAAGCCTCCGCGGCTGATGACAGCTCCCAGTTTGATGCGGTCGATGGGGATCCGCGACGCCAGAATGACCGGGTCTTCCCATAGTGTGTTTCTGTGTCGCCTGCCGTCGGGATTGGAGGCCCCCGACGAGCGTGAATTCGCCGTCGTTCGGGTGATTTCCTGGTATTCTGTGTCGACGGGCGAATAAGTTTGTCCTTGCTCAAGTAGCCGCACCTGCTTCCCAATAACGGGAGACTCCAGCATGTCGTCCGAAGACGCACCGCTTGGTCGTTCCTTGTTACGTCGGCGCTGTGCGATGAAGAACGCAAACAACACCAACATGAAGACCACGGCTGCCACGATGATCCCAATTATTGCTCCAACGCTGATAGAGCTCTCAGACTTGGTAGTGTTTTTTGAGTCCGATAGAGAGCTGCCAGACTGAGCTGCAGTGTTGCTGTTGCCGCTGGTCGAGGCTGAGCTGGTGGTCGGGCTCAGCACGATGGTTTTCTCCGTGTCACCGCTCCTGGTGATGATCACGTAGCTGTACGACGTGGTGCCGTCCCCCAGCGTCGTCTCCGTGACTTCAACATTCACGAGATCAGCGCCACCAAGCATACTCGGGTCCACCCCAGGAGGTAACGTTGAAGAGTTATAGTACTCGATCACTGGTGCTTGTGTTGTTGCCAGCGGTGCAGTAGTTGTGGGAGTGACAGTGCTGGGAACTGAAGTAATTGTTGGTGTTGGCGCTGATGTCGTTGTTGGTGGTGGTGTTGTCTCCATGGGGACCGGAGCGGTTGTGGTGGGGGTCGGAGCTCTTGTGGTTGGTACTGGTGCTGTCGTTACCGGTGTGGTAGTGGCTGGGGTCGCTGTTGTTGGCGTTGTAGTTGCTGGTACCGTAGTTGCTGGCGACGTAGCTGACGGCGTCGCTGTTGTTGGTGTTTCGGTAGTCGCTGCAGGTTCTGCGGTTGACGTCGTAGCTGCGGGTATTTCAGTTATTGCCCCAGGTTCTGTGGTTGAAAGCTCCGTAGCTATTGGTGTAGTGCTCGTTGGTGCTGTGGTGGTTGGTGTCATGGTTGTCGATGTTGAGCCCGTTGGCGTAATATCAGTTGGTGTCGTGGTCGAGCCTGTATCAAATGTGCCAAGTAGGTCACTTTCGAGTAGTGGCGATGGAGGAAGCCCACCCGAGTCCTGAGAGACCGACACCGAGACGAGCAAGCACAGGAGAAGAACGCACCACTTTCCGCAGCGTGCAGGCGCCATTTTGAGAAGATCACGAAATGGATGCGGAACTTGGAAGGAATGCTCTCATTTTAGTTGAGCCTCAACTCGGAGTGCACTACACCAGTCCGACAACGCTAACCTGCTAAGTATGTACTTCGTAGAATAGTAATTAACCATCTTGTTCATTGGCGGAATCACCACAACGCTGTCTGAAATCGGTCGCTTACTGTCCCTGGCGCTGGCGCGGTGCGCACTTAATAATGTCATCTACCCTGAGGATCATCTCGGCTGCCTCGGCGGCTGAAAACAGCACTTGCTTCTTGCTCTTGAGCGCCTCGCGGATGCCTAGCGCCTCCATGTCGCCCACGCACCCCGTGCGCATGTCCAGACCAGCCGTTGCCTCGCCACGGTGGTGTGCCGCGCGCAGCTGCGTCACCAGCTCTGAGCTGTCGAAACCGCCGTTGTCAGCGATAATGCTTGGCAGCTGGCGCAGCGCGCGAGCGAATGCCTCCATGGCCAGCGCCTTCTTGCCTGGCACAGACGGCGCTTTGTTGTCGATGGCCTGTGCCATTAGCACCTCGGTACAACCACCGCCCATAACCGTCTGCGAGTGCTTCACCGTCTGCGTCAGCACAGCCAGCGCATCGTGCAGCGAGCGCTCTGCCTCGTCCAACAGGTGCGAGCTGGCACCACGCAACACCACCGAGCAGGCCGAGCCAGTCTTGACACCAGAAAACCGCAGCATGCGATCTTCACCGATGATAATCTCCTCAATAAGCTTGCACTCACCGAGCTGCACAGCGTCCGGGTTATCGAACGTGGATGCGATCTCGCCACCTGTGACCGCAGCCAGATGCTCAATACCGTCGAAATCAGCGTGTTCGATGGCCATGATGCCCTTCTCGGAGAAAATCTGTTCGGGGTAGTTGTAGATGAGCTGTCGGTTCACGAAGCAGTTGATGCCGAAGTTGGCAATCTTCTCGACCTTGGCCTTCATCTTGGCCTTCTCGGCGTCCTCAATAGCCGAGACCTTGTCCATCGAATCTACCTTGACACGGGCGCCGTAAATCTTGATCTTGTCCGTGTCCATGCCCGTGTTGGCCACGAGGATCTTGGCATTCTCGATGCGCTTGGGTTGACCCACACCAATCTTCTTGTCCAGAATGAAGCCCTCGTCTAGATACGAGTCGCGGAGGGAGCCGCCTTTCTTCTTAGTGATCTGGATGTAGTCCAAGTTACTAGAGCCGCGCAGTCGCAGCACAGCGTCCACCGCCAGCTTGGCAAAGTGGTCCTTCTCGTAAGTCAGCAGCTTGGAGCTAAGCGTCGTGCGCGCGATGTTCATGAGGTCCTCGCGGAATCTGTCGGCGTCCTGTGAGTTGTCCTTGGACGAGGCCACGAGTGCGTCGTTGGCCGTAGTGAGCGCAATGCGCCAGCCGTCGATGATGGTCTGTGGGTGGATGCGCTGGTCGATGAGTTTCTCGGCCTCACGCAGCAACTCACCGCAGAGCACAGCGACGCTCGTGGTGCCGTCGCCCACCTCCTCGTCCTGCGTCTTGGCGATGTCCACAAGGACCTTGGCGGCCGCGTTGTCCACGTAGACGCTGCGTAGGATCGTGGCACCGTCGTTGGTCACTGAGATGCTCTTGTCGGGGCCGCCCATGGACTGCAGGATCTTGTCCATGCCCTTGGGACCTAGCGTCGTCTTGACCATGTCGGCGATGGCGATGGCGCCCACGAACGATGACATGCGGGCATTCTCGCCCTTCTCCACCTGCGACTCCGGGTCCAACACGGCCTGCTGCATTGTTCTGGCGCTTTCTATGGAGCTGCTCGCTTTTGACGAAGATATGCCCCCTCCACACAAAAATCGGTTTGTTGAGTGGTAGAACCGGTTTCTGCACCGATATTCTTGACTTAGTTTCACTATGTACAGGTATCGCAGTACAGTGGTGCGCGATCGCGAAAAAACCGGTACTATCGGTTGTTGACTTGGTTTCACTATGTACCGGTATTAAAAATTGGTCCAACACCGCGCAAAGAACCTAAAAAGTGAGTGTCTTTGACCCTGCAGCTACCCCAAAATAGCAAAATTGGGTTCTTATGACCCATTTCTGAGCGCGCACTACGGTACTGTACCCTTTTCGCCAATACCGGTGATTCCAAGCCATTTCCTGTTTGAAAACGCAGTACAGTGCTGCGCGATAAATCGGTAGATCGGTAAGAAAACCGGTTTTTTGCGCGATCGCGCAGAGTTATCGGTTTTTATCGGTAAGCGCGCACCACTGTACTCCCGTTGCAGGGCATAGTGAAACCAAGTCAGAGTTTCCAATACCGGTATAAAACCGGTATTGGATTATGAAATGAAAATATTTCTTTTATTAAAACACCGGTTTCTTATCGATTTACCGGTTTATCGCGCACCACTGTACTGCGTTTTCAAACGGGAAATGACTCGGAATCACCAAAACCGGCAAAAAGGCTACAGTACCGTGGTGCGCGGTCACAAAAAAAAGTTGCATACGTTTAGATAGGTTTATGCTGGATGATAGATTTGTGAAAAGACTACACACAAATGCACAAAACCACTCTAACTAAGGCCCAAAAACTTCAGTTTTGCTAATATTATTACTTTCGGGACGCAAATGCTTCTAACACGTCATCGACTTGGTCATGCTCCGAGCACAACGCTTCCACAGTGGCGGGAGTAACTGGTCTACTCCCTTCATGCAATGCACTATGTAATATCTCACGTTGAGCTGGAGTGCATGACGTCGCGAAGTAGTACTCAATCATGTTCTCAACTTGCGCGCTGTCCATATATCCGAGCATCAGCTTCTTGTTCACCCGTCCTGGACGAATGAGCGCAGGATCCAGCTTTTCTGGGTGATTTGTAGTCATAATAACGATGCGACCAGGGCAGTCGATCACACCGTCCAGCACGTTGAGTAGCCCTGACAAATTCAACTTGTCAGTTGCCAATGACGTGTACCGCTTGTGCTGTCGTCGCGAGGCCTCCGGTTTATTCTCACGAGCCATTACCACGGAAGCCGCACAATCGATGTCTTCCATGACAAAGACGATATCTTCAAAGGTCATGTTCACGGGCAGATCCACTCCTTCCACCACGAACCGAAGATCGAACAGGGCATTCATAAGCTCTTGGTTAGTTTTGACCTTGCCCAAGGAGATGGTCACGATATGGCGCTTGGTGTACTGAGCGACGGCCTTGATAAGACTGGTCTTCCCGGTACCTGGAGGTCCATGAAGCAGCAAACCCAGCTTATAAGGGAAACCTTTGATAGCAAACTTGCCCGATCGAGCCATGAAGGTATCGAGAAGCTGGAGCAACTGTGGTTTACCATCGAAGAACAGGTTCTTGAACGATTTCTCTCCACTCAACGCGTATCGCTTGTACACCACCGTGGGAGTAGATTTGTCTCCCCCCTCTTCAGACTCGCTCTCACCAGACGGCTTTGCTTCTGGCACGGTCTGAACGTACATGTAGCGCTTGTTGTCATTCGCAAGCTTCAGCAGCTCAAGCAGCTGGTACTTGGCGAAAGCGTCATTGATAAACTGGTCAATCTTCATGGATGCTCCACGCTCATTGGACTTAAAAGCGTACACCATGGTGATCTCCTTCGTCTTGCTCACAGGAGTATCACGGCCACGTTCTTCATCCTCGGGGCTCTGCAAATATTGCTGAAAGTAGATGCCCTTCTCCACTTCAACCCACTTCTGCAGTTTCGGGAGCGATGCGATTCGCAGCCGGTTGAGCTCTTCGTACATGTTGGCATCATCGTCCTCATCGTACCAGTACTCACCAGTTCGTTTCGACACCAAGTTGAGTTTCTCTTGAGCCACGTCGTCGAGCTCGCGTTCCACCATTTCGTAGCGAACATCCTTCCCACGGAGCTGCAGCACATCAGCGAGGTGAGCAGCAATTGCTTTCTGTAAAATGTGGCCGTGACGGTTCTCGTGTTCATCCAGTACGTAATACTGGCCGTAGCGGGTTACAGCCTTGATCTCACGAAGGACGAGATCGCTCGTCTTACCACCGACCAAAGCACTTTTCAGCTTCAATCCTAGAGCCTCAAGGTGCGTCGGGTATAGTGTCAATTGCACGAAAACAGGCACGAATGCGAGAGCTAGGAGGTTGAAGAAGACGTGGGGGGTTGAGGATGTGTGACGAGGGGAGAAGTCGGATGTGGTGTTGGACTGAAAGAGTGGTTCCGTCAGAGCTTGGACGATGGATGGAAAGACTTCGGTAGGATTCATGTTGCACACTGCTAGTAAAATCACTTGTGAGCTCAAGAGCAGATCCCTCGTCATGAAGTGAAGTTCATTCACATCAGTTGGTCAGTGAACCCATTTGTCTTGACAACGTCTTGTATTTTGTATGCCCCAAGTTGAAGTGGCTTAAGACCATCACTCACAATCGTCTTATGTCTATCGAACTCAGTGTTGCAGTCTCCAAAATTCCACGAACCTCTCAAGTGCGTCACAATGTCGACCTCAACAGCCCTCGAATTTGGAGTGATCAACACACTACGCACGGGTAATGCCGTGTACGATCTCATGGTGTGTATGGTGGTGCCTGCTGTCGTCCAACGGATCACCAACTCTGGTCAAGACGCTCTCGGGATCCTCAAGGGACTGTTCGAGTTCCTGTGTTTCTTGTTCTTCCCGAGGAAATACGTGACGCACCAGGTGGAGACAAAAGAGATTTCAGGGGCTAATAGAACATACCGCCTCGACGATGACTCCAAGGGCAACGAGTTGCTGCAGAAGGCCATCCTTTTATACCTCACGGAACACTTGGATCTACATGACAAGTCGGGACGATACGACCTGCTCGAACGCCCAAATGCCAAGAACCTCCTCTTGGAGAAGGACTTTGCTCACATCGATGTGGAAAAGAAGAAGAGGATCAAGGCACTGCTAGCACAACCTGCAGTCCCCGAGGTCGCTAAACTCGGTGTAAGTGTCTTACCACCTCTCGATCGATGGGTGACAGTGGAAGAAGGAGTTGAGTTTATGAATGAAACCAAGAAGAGTGATGACGAAAAGACTACGGCAATTCAAGAGACAAAGACTCTTTTCCATCTCCGATCGAACCTCGTAAATGGACCCGAACGAATTGACGCGTTTGTGGAGAAAGCATTTGCGTTTTATCGTGATATTGAGAACAAGAAGTTTACAAACGACACATCGCGTTACATGTATGTACGATCGTCAGACCGCCCAGCTCCCATTGACACGGACGATGAAAGCAAACTTAGTGCACCATACCACAAACGTTATGCGCTTGGCAACGACAAGACTTTCGACAATGTGTTTTTCGACGAGAAGCAATCGCTGTTACAGCTGCTGGACCATTTTGAGGGCAAGACAGGGAAATTCGCTGTCGAGGGCTTTCCCAACAAAGTCGGGCTGTTGTTGTATGGACCGCCCGGAACAGGCAAAACCAGTGTGATCAAGGCTGTAGCAGAGAAGACAGGGCGACACATTGTTAACATTCCGTTGGGCAAAGTTAAGACAAACCAAGAGCTTATGGATGCCATGTTTGACCTACGCTACGCTGTGGATGGACTAGATTTGCCTGTACGAATGGGTTTCAAGGACGTTGTTTTTGTGATGGAAGATATCGACTGCGCGTCTTCCGTCGTAGCCAGTCGTGAAGATGACTCGCCAACACCTGTGCCCGAGAAGTCTTTCGAAGGAAGTCATACAACTTTCCCAGTTGATGAAATGAAGGTAGATAACGCCGAAATGTATGAAGATACGACAGTTCCACGACAACTCACTCGACGCCGCAAAGAGGCAGCGCAGTTTTCAGTATGAACGACGATGACGATGCCTTCCTATCAGTGCTGCTGCAATCTCAGATGGAGTTCGAGGGATTTGGGCCGAAAATGAAAGGAGGGTTTGTGTCATCCTCTAACTCGACAGATAAGCTCAACCTTGCCGGTGTGCTAAACGTTTTAGACGGAGTCATTGACTGCCCTGGGCGAATTGTGATCATGACGACGAATCACCCGGAAATGCTGGATCCAGCACTCATTCGCCCTGGACGAATCAGCAAGAAACTCCACCTCGACTTCATGTCCACCCTGCAGATGGCAGAAATGATTGCGTATTACTTTTCGACAACGCTCACTGCAGACCAGCGACGTCGACTACATGTGTTGGGAGATTCGGACCGGGTATTCACACCTGCCGACATCGAGGAGCTTTGCGCAGAGCACGATAGTGTAGATGACGTTTTAGAGCAATTGTTACAAACAACTTGAGCACTTCAGTACATAACACTTTGTACATGCGCTGAAGTACGTGTTAACAAGAGCTGAGTTGAGTCAACATTGCGTCCAATTTATATGGACGTATCGGTAACCGACTCGCTAATGAACTATGACGCTACCTTTAGTGCGTGTGCGCTACCCACTCGCAGCACGAGAGCGAAGGGCATCAACCAGTATCGCGTCTAGCAACTTCCGACCTGCATCAAGTTGATGTGCACGAGCAGCACCACTTTCTAACAGTCCTGGCAGGAAAATCTGTTTTACATCCTTTGCGAGTGGATCGAAGAAGTGTCCAGTCTCCACGAGCGTGTCGAATACTTGAGCATGGAGGCTAGCCAGATATTGCTTCGCAGATGCACGAGCTGCCACCTTCTCTTCAAGTTCGGCTTGTGCTGCAAGACGCTTCGTCTCTTCGTCCAGACGACGTTGTTTCTCAGCGAAGCGGCGTTTTGCTTCTGCTTCGAGACGCTGGACCTCAGCTAGTTCGGCATTGCGAGCTTGTTCGAATAGTTCTTGGCGTTGTCGGATCTCCCGTAACTCAATTTCCTCCAGTAGTTCGAGCATTCCGAGCTCCAAGGTTTTACCTACAAGCACCTCTAATATGGGTTCGACCTCCAAGTCGAAGTCGAACAGGTCGCCGCCCTCAATCTGCGTGGCTACATCTATTCCAGAGGGTGTTGGGACGAAGATTATAGGTGGATGCAAGTCCAGCAGTGCATCAGTTTGTGTGTCTGCATCAACTTCCGGGTTTCTATCTGTAAGCTCCTCCAGATAATTGTCTGTTTGTGCGTCCATGTGAAATCTCCCACCCACGGGTGGAGGAGTGGCCGGTCGTTGCTGCTGTAGGTGATATTGCTGCTGTTGCTGACGCGCTGCTCGATTGGCAGCTTTGTTCAATTTGCGAGAGTCTATATTTCTACTTGGGCTCTCGGGTGTCTCCTACACACGTCCACGATTAATTCAAAGAGCATTCGCAAAGGTGATGATACCTACCTCTCGCATGACATAGGCGCTGCCACGATGCACGCGCTTGTCAAACATGATATTTTGTACGCGCTCTACATTGCTGTTGACAAGACCATTGCTGTTGGGCAACATTAAAGCAAAGCAGCAGACACAAAAGCACAAAATGGGACGCACGAGGCCTTGCTGCGCTTGGTGGCGACGGAGCGTGGAGCGGCCGAAAACTCGTAGCCGCCGGACTGCATAACGAGGAAGTCTCAACGCGGTCTCAACACAGGCAGCGCCGCTTTAATCGTCCTCGAAACCTATTGCGTCGTTTCGGGATTCGCACTAAATTGATTGTTTACGGTACGACTGAAAACACTCTTGGGGGATGATGGACTTCGATGAGTCAGTAGAAGAGGCGGTCAGACACATGGCTTCACACACGTCAACTTGACACTGCAACTGGCAGAACTTGATGCCGGGCGTATTGCATTTTAAGGTGATTAAGTAGCTAAGTCTGGTGTTGTGCACCATGTCGTCCTGGAGCAGCAATATGCTGCTGCGTGGGAGTCACTGCGACAGCTCAGACAGCTCAGACGGCTCAGACAGCTCAAAGGATGTGTTGATTGCGGCAGGTGCCGCTCTAGTTGCAGCGAGTTGAGCTTCTCCAAACGAGGCGGCTGTGATCGCTGTGGGCATGAGCAAGGCGAGGAAGCCCAAGCAGAGCGCGAGCCTCGTGCTTGCACACGGCGTGTTGCAGTCGTCTGCTGACTGGGTGGACCACCCACCAGTTTCAGGCATCAATACCCCGACGGCGCCCATCGACGAAAATATACATGTAGAATACCATATTGCTGCAGGCTGCAAAGGAGCGTGTCATGTCTTCAAGGTGATCATGCTGCTCGCGACGGCCATGACCATCCGTTGTGCCAGCGACTTCCTCTTTTTTGATCAGATCGCCGATCCTCTGCAGTAAGAAGTGACGCTTAAGTAGCAACCCTGATATCAAGGCGGACAGAGCAGGTCGCTGATATTTGCCTATATAGTTGGAGTGCCATTGTCACTGTGCCAATGTCTCCAATGCTCCGGTTCGGAGTTCGAATGACTGTAGTGAGAACCGTCGTCGCCACAGCACAACGGGTCTTGCACCAAAGGCCCTTGGTAGTGCTCATGTGATCAGACGGAGTCTGTCTTCCGACCAGCACTCTGATTTGAGCCCAAAGAGGGTACTGCCTGCATAAAAGAGGCAACATTACCATTTTATTAAAATAAAAAGGTAATGTCATTTTTTAAAAAAAGCTTGAAAAGGAAAAATGTTCAGTCGCTTTTTACCTGTGGAGGCTGTAAACCCGCTACAATGTACATGTAGCCTACACTAAGCTCGATGAAGGAAGCCTTAGACTTCTCTCTTTGAGTATATTCATAACATTTTCGTAAGCCTCAGAGGCGAGGACTAAAAGGCATGGTGACATTATTTTGTAAACTTAATGTATTAGTTAAAATTGCTGCTTTTGGCAGAGACTTCAAATTTCTGAAGTACCCGTTAAGTAAGCGGAATAGAACGGTTTGAGGAGAGAAGACCGTAGCTCAAAGCCCAAAGCACCGAGCGGCCGCCGAGCTTCCTTCCGCCCTCCGCAGCTGCCCCTCGTACGTGTGTGTAGTCCAGCAGCAGTGGACCCATCTAATCCACCTCTCTGTCGTCCTCCGCAGTCCAAATGGCCTCGCAGCAGCAATTCGAGACTGCCGTGTCCTCCGAAGACAGCATCAGTGCAGCCATGTCTTCTTCCTCCTCCGCCCCGTCCTCCTCGTCTTCGTCCGTGGCGACGTCATCCGCCCCGCTGTCGAGCGGACGCCCCCCGCTGCAGGACTCGTCGGCGCTGGAGATCGCCTACAGCACCATCTCGCCCAAGGTGGAGCAGCCGCAGTATCCCATGCACATCAAGCTCAACCTCATTGACCAGAATCCGCTCGCCTCCAGTCTCTCCACCAACGGCGACTCAACGTCATGCGAAAGTCCGTACCCCATGACCCCTATAACACCCGGAGGATACTCGTCCAGCGGTGGCGATTTAAGCAAGAAGCAGCGCCACAATCTGCGTGAGCAGCGGCGCATCCTGCGGATCAGTAATCAGTTCGACATCCTGCGCAACAAACTCGAGGCGGCGGGCTACTCCTCCTCCAAGAAGGACAAGTACAGCGTGCTCCAGGCCACGCTTGAATATATTTCCAATCTCGAGCGCAACCAGATTGGCGGCGTGGCACCCCACCCACAGATGTCACACCACCTGCAACACCCGTCACCGCACCCAAACGGTGTCCCGCGTCATCTACCGTCTCCATGCAGTGACTCGGGCGGGCGTTTGTCCATCACGGCACCATCGCCCAGTCACGTGGACAGCAAGGGCCAAGCTTTCATGATTGATAGCATGCCGTCGCCCGTGCCGGCGTTGTCCATATCAGGCATGCAGCCTCAGACCTCGTATCCGCTCGACATGGACAATATGTACGGTGGTGCCAACGGCGCCTCAAACGCCAGTGTAAACGAGATTGAGGGTTCGGCTGCATCCTATCGCGACGTGTTTGCCAATAGTAGCATGCCAAGTCTTCTAGCAAAGCTGGACGGCACTATCGTTGAAGCTAACTCGTTGTTCCTGGAGCTATGCTGCAAGAACATTGATGAGCTTCGGCTACACAGTCTGTACACAATGTGCACAGCTATGGATGCACCCAAGATGTACACCTTGGTGAGCAAAATTCTTTCGTGTGAGATGGCGTCGGCTCAGAGCAAGATGATGTGGCATTTCTCGAGCACTGGTGATCGAAAGGTATGATGTCTATCCTATTGATGCAGTGGATTCCTTCGTTCTGACTGATTTTGCGCTGTTCACAGGTATTCGTGTCAGTGTCAATGATACACGACAGTATGCATCGCCCCGCGAACCTGCACTGCAGTCTACTGCCACTGTCATGAACCCGTCTAGAGCCAGGCTTGGTCACCAATAGGGGCTCTTCCACTGGGTTCCGCTTGCACGAGCTGCTTGGTCTGTAGATTTCATGCGCATGCTGTCTTGGTACAGATGGAGCGAGGATATCGGTGGGTGTATCATTTTGCAAGCTGCTCCCAAAGGCGAGTTAGTGAGGCGGAGATGAGAGCATTGCTCCTGTTCTCCTCTGTCTCTGCATGTTTGGCTTTATCTTTTGCATGAGCTGTACCATACGCAGCCCCTGGGTAACGATTGTGACCGTGGGGGCTCCCAGAAGGAGAGAAGCACCAACAACTAGCATACATGGAAGCTATTTATCATCGTCATGGCGTTGATCTTGTGTGGGTTTTCCAGTGATGCCGAACCAGGCGCGTATCTTCTTGCTACAACCGTCGCATGCATACCACTGCTGCGTCTTCGCGTCCACTGCAATGACAGGTGGTTTCGCTGGCGCCTCGAATAGGTGCGTGGTTGCCCGCCAGACTCCGGTGGCAGCGAATATACCAGCACAGGCGAGCAACCAGCGGCGTTGTCCCAGGTCATGACGTGGTAATTTGGATCGCTGCGTCACAAATGTTCATCAAGTGATTAATCTCATTTTTGCTTGTCAATTGACGCACCTCATTGAGGAAGTAGGCACCAACTCCCAGCAGAGTTGCAGACCCAGTGAGACGACAACTAGACAGTAAAGGAGAGTAAGACGACACGTATCAGTTGTTGCAAGGAGTCTGTGTAAGCTGCGTACCCGAGGCAGTCCTCCATCTCGTAGACTTCGCTGCTGGTCGGTTTCATGCGATGGTGAAATGCAAAATTAATGTAAAAGTCAAATATTGCAATAGCCTACATCAGCAAATGTCACGCTATAAATGTTGTGGTCTTGGTGTTCACGCATTTTGCTTTAGTACGGTAAAGAAAAGTCGATGCATAAGGTTATTAGCTAAGATATTGACCAAGAAAGACGAGGTTACCATAACGTTTTCACTACCAGAGAGGGCCAACCATCTGTGAGTTGCATCATCCACCCAAGTAGTTACTGTAGTCTTCGATCACGGGCACGGCTTACTAACCAAGCGCATCCTATGTATATAAATGTGTAAGAGCTTGACGTGTCCGACAAGGTACACCCCTGCAGCACGTAGAAGCTCCATGAATGGCTCACTTGTGTCGTCTGACTAAAGGAGAACCGCTGCTGCCAGCAGTGCTGGTGATTGAAAGTGACGCAGCGCAGCTAACGGTCTCCGCTCAGAGTAGGATTGTCATGTTCCACCACCCGGGAAAAGCGTTGCATGGAGCTTGCCATTCACTTGATTTGTCGGGTGAGCAGTAAGCCAAGCAGTGCTTGAAACGCGCCTTACAAGAGACGCCTGTGCTCGGAACTCCATTCGATATAATGCACGTTTCAATAAGGTGAGTTCGTCGTTGACATCTGCAGTGGTTGCTATGGGGTACACCAGTAACATGCACAATGATGCTTCACCGCTGAAAGTCTTTGATAGACTCTATCATCGCTGATCTGTGTGAGAATTTCGATTTGGGGTTACATAACCCACAGCCCCGCATTAGCAACTTTTACCTAGAAAACCGCCTTTTGTGTTTGACATCCTACAGCCAGAGGCAACATCGTGCGACGCTGTTGGTACCCCTGCTCAGCAATGGTACAGTATCGCCCGATTGCCTCTGCAAGTCTTCCTCGCATTGTTGTAGCCAGACGCCAGGTGGCGCACACGAATACAAAATGATTCCTTTAACGAAGGAATTGCCGCGATAGACGGCACGGCAAAGCTCCCGTGCGCTCATGAGGGTGTTTAACGGGGATGACTAAAAGGGGCTGTGCTGCTCAACGCCGACTGGCGCATGTCGGGACTGGTGACCGGGAAAGCTCCGGTCTACAGATACAGGCGAATGTTGAAGTGCGTGATGGCATGTCGCTAAACAGCGGCGCCGCTGCAATATGGGCTGGAAACGGCATGTTTCCTTTATTTAGCGGCGGAACGAGGCCCGAGTGCGCGCGGAATGCGGAGGTGCCATTGTTGCCAGCACGCGATCAAGTCGCTTGCCAGCATAGCGTTTCGGTTTCGCATCTAAATGTAGAACCGCAAAATGTGTAGAACACAAGAAATAGAATCCTGAAGCAAATGGAGACGGGCTCCGCAAAGAACCTGGACCTGTTGACTACCTACCACCCGAGGCTTGACGTCGTTGTGCGTCCTGAGAACTCCTGCCCAGAACGCTGCAGCGCTTCTTCGGGCAACACATTGCAGCTGTAGAGTTCAGAAGGATGCATTGGCGGCGTTGAAGCCTCACCCGTTGCCTCTGCTGGTGTTGCTGGCCCCGTTTCGAGCGTTAGTGTTGGTACTGGCGTGCGCAGCGTCCAGCGCAACGACGGGTCAGTGACGCACGTCGAGCGACCGGATCTCCGTTAGCTCGTCTCTGGTCAAACAAGTCGCCATCCTTGTCGCGTGGCCAGCCAAATGCGTAGAGCAACATGTGCAGCACAAGGGTTAAGTGCCAGACGATCTGTCGAAGTCGCGTCGGTCGATTGATCATTTCGGAACTTGCTGTCAATTGCACACCCACTTTCTAGCCAAGATGCTGCCACCCACTTCCCCCACTGACGCTGCCATCGCTCTGTGCGACGTGCGCTGCTCTGTTGTGGCAACTCGCAAGGTGGCAGGCCACACTGACTACGCCATCCGCGTACAGACCGATCGCTACGGGGGTGAAGACCTCGTGTATCGCCGCTTCTCCGCCTTTCTGCAGCTACAGCAACTCGCGCGCCGCCACTTCCAAGAGCACGTCGTGTGCTGCGGTGGCGACAAGAGCTGCCTACTCGCTTCCTGCCTCGAGCGCGTGTTCGTGGACACTGAGTTCCCAGTCATGCAGGGCCGCTTCCTCGGCAAGAACTCCAAGAATGTCGTGCGTGAGCGCGTGCTGTTCCTCAACGCCTTCCTGCTGGAGCTCGAGGAAGCGCTGTGCAAGTGCCCTCCGGTTGTTATGACCCGTTGTGAGAAGCAGGGCTGCAAGATCACCAAGCTTCTCAAGAGCTTCTACGGCTGCCTTGATGTACTGGGCAACGATTCCATGTAAGCTCACCACCCAGCCACTTCATTTGAGCTTGCCCTTCATTCGACATTCGGCCGGACAGGACTTGACCAACACTGAGCTGCGCTGCAGCGCTTCCGATCGAAGGAATTGCAGTGACAAAGCTGCGCAGCTCCTGACAGACTGGCGGGATCCTTTGCATCAACTACTTATCAGGTCGACCAACTCGAGAAGCGAGTGTAGATTAGCCTATGCAAGCATGCGCAGCATGTTGATATTTAACTTTTAAGACAAAAAACTCACTGTCATTAAAATAGTTTGTACGTAAAACGTGTCAAGCGTCGTCTCTAAACAGACTTTGGAACAGAGAGAGATGGAGTTGGTGACGAAAGTTCGCGACGCTGAGCACTGGGCGCAGGTGCTGGAGAGCAGCGACAAGAGGCTTGTCGGTGAGATGGCTTCTGCCTAGAGTGAGGAGATGCCTTCACCTTAATGTTGCTACGGTAGTCGTTGATGCGCACAAGGATTGGTGCGGACCATGCAAGATTGTGGAACCGACATACAAGCGGTTGGCGACGGACATCGACCACGCGGAGCGTCGACTCATGTTCGCAACGGTACGGCCAAAGGCTTTGATCACAAAGGATGTTATGTACTGCTCATCCGTTCATCACTTGCAGCTGAATGTTGGACTCCATGTCGATGGTATCGAGGACACTGGGAGTTGCAAACCTCGTTTCCTCTTCTTCAAGGTTGGAACGAACAGGTTTGTGTCCCCTACCGAGAGGCTAACGAAAACTTGGCATGCAGGACCGCAAACACATTGCAGATGTGGATGGGGCAAATGCACCGCAACTGGAACAGTTGGTCAAGCAGCATTTGCCACCGCTAGGAAATGACGACGAAGAAAACTAAAACTTGTGGACATCGCCAATGGTAGACCAAATTTGCGAACTGAAATGAATCTTGGCATTTATGATGTGAGACTGGAGTGGTCTTGGCCAAAACGTGTTTGTGGCTTTTGCTCAGGAATCTGTCGAAGCGTCGTGGGTGACAAGAAAGCCAACTGATCAGTTGAAACAGATAGAGTTAGATCAATGCTCTTCGATGTGTTCATGAACTGCCACCGCAGTACTTGTCGCTGTCTGCTTCAGGCTGAGGAGTCATCCGGAGACTGTGGGTACACAAATCCGGCGTCTTCAAGCCGCCCAACTCGGCATCGCTTGCAAGTGTCCCTGTATGAGAAGTTCTACGTCTCGAAAAATTAAAGGTCAGTTTATTATCAAACATGAAATACCTTTCAGGAAAATACGTGATTGCCTGAAGGAGGCAAAACACAGAAAGATGAGAACATGGACAAATCCAAGGTGGCAGCTCAAAATCACCGCAATTTGTGCAT
This sequence comes from Phytophthora palmivora, assembly GCA_008079305.1. Taxonomy (NCBI): domain Eukaryota; phylum Oomycota; class Peronosporomycetes; order Peronosporales; family Peronosporaceae; genus Phytophthora; species Phytophthora palmivora. The sequence goes on from VOQZ01002228.1 coordinate 57,262, forward strand.
TTCCAGTCCCCCTGTGTAGCAAAGCTCGCATATTTAAAAACTTTACTCTGAACAGAGCAAACGAAACGAAAGATACACCAAGTTACCGGCCACCAATCCATGTGCGGAGCGACCTTCTTGGATGCAAGCGAAGACTTCAACTACAAGCATAAACATGAGTCTTTAGATCGAATTTCAACCAGCTGTACCTCACAATACGTTAACAGAATTTTACCATTTGAATAAGCTCATTCGTGTCGGTGGTTTGACGTGGATAGAATGTGGGTGTGTCGGCTGAAAGCCCAAATATTTTTCGACACTTCAGCATGTCCACTGACTTGTCCTCCGAATCTGCTCCGACAACAGTCTCAGAAGGAGTTTCCTTCTCTTCCAGCGTCTCTGCATCACTAGCCACACAACATATAACATCGCACTCAGTCTAGTACTTGCTCTAGACAGATAAATTACCTGTGCATCGGCTCCGAGTACGGTAGGATAGGCAATCCATAGTATTTCTTGAAGGTACGTGACGCCTGCTCCACTTTCACCTCTTCATTCTTCTTCACTGCAAGGTTCTCAGACAGATTAAGTTTGCTCGCCTCAGCATACGACAGCTTTCTGGTTGGTTTCGTCCTCAAAACAGCCATTTCCTTTGCCAATTCAGCCAGCTCCTCAGGGGTAACACTCCAGATCGTTCGTCCAGGCTGTACTGGGGTTGTCTTCAGACTGGGAATCCTGGGTTGGGAGGTGGGGCGCTTCTTGTTAGCTGCTCACGATCTTCCTTGCTGCCAGCATTCTCTCCTCTCTTCTCACCGCTATCGTCGGGGGTTTTCATCATCTCCTTCCCAGGGCATGACTTGCTGTCCTTCTGATGAAGAATGCACTGCCATTGCTGATAGAATTTCTGTGCGGTAGCCGTAGTAACAGAGAACGGCGGCGTATTCTCAGCTTCACACGCATCTACTTCTGCGTTTAGTGTATTGGTGATCCTCATCCCAAAACTCCTGGCGGTTCGAGGCGCATTTCTGGTGGAATTGGACAACTTAGTGTCGTCCGGTGGAGGGAGCGGCGGTAATGGTGGAAACACAGGTGGCAATATGCGAGGACAAGTTGGTGTCGGTGGTGCGAAGCTTTGCTGGTTCTCCATTATCGCAGTCGATCTATGCGCAAGTTGAAGTGAGACCATCACTCCGTCTGTTCCGTATTAAATGCGGCGGTTCCATAAACACGCATGTCCAAAATAAATTGTCCCATTACCTGCACCACACAATTGAAATGCATCGAAGGACGGGCATACTCATGCTGCGACTGGCGTCTCGAGCGTCGCCCCGCCTTCCTGCACCTCTCTTGGTGAGTGCACACTCCTCCTCTATCCGCCCAGCACCGAAACTCCCGGGACCCACGCGTTTCCTGCACGCAGAGCAAACCGATGCTTTGGAATTTCCGCCGCCACCGCTAGAGACACTTCCAGATGCAAAATCCAAGGCTAACAGAACGTACGCACTAGTGAAACTCATCAAGAACGTGGATTCGACGTACCACGAGGCTGTTGAGGCGTTCAACGTCATGCGAGCTCGCGGTTTGAAGCTCAAGGAATCCCAATATCTGTCGCTGTTGTACAAAGCGGCACGGGAAGGTCGCCTTGAGCGCGTGTGGGAAGGATACGAAGAGTTTCTAGAGGACGAGAAACATGGGAACGTGATGACAAAGCAGAAATCCCCCACCACATGGCCCAAACTCACCCACGCGAGGTTGCAGATGCATCGCTTTGTGCTCTGGGCGATGCTCGATGCACAGCGTGAAAAAGCAATGATACAATTCTACCAACGTGAAGTTGTCGGCAAATACAATAAACAAGGGATTCACGAGGCAGATCCGTTCAACTTCTTGTTGAGAATGGAGTGCACCACGAAAGGGATGGACGAACAGAATCATGGACTGCAGTTGCGAGTTGACACACTGCTGAATACCATGGAGCGTCAGAAATGGCGCACGAGTTACTCGTCTACCCATGCACTCTTCAGACTACTTTTTCATCGCCCAGAAATCTTCTTCGACGCTTTGATCGACGCTGAGGAGGCAGAGACCACTACAGATGCACAAAACGTAGCTGCGAAAATGGTTATTGGGTACATTGAGCGGTTCCCGTATGCATTCGCCCTGGATCCGAAGCGGCTCTCCATTGCTGTGAGTACTGCTGCAGGTGCTGGCTACTCTGACGCAGCCAAATTACTGCTTCAATACGGATCAACACACCACGTACCAGTCGATGCAGGGTCGTTTGCACATGTAGTGGAGAGTGCTCCAGACGAAACAAGTCGCTTAAAGGTTGCAGATTTGTATCTGCACGCCAAGGAGCACGAACTCATCTACACAACTCAAGATACCGACACTAGTATTAGTAACTACCTGCTGCTCCACGCCGTATTTGATGGCAACTTTAAGCACACGATGGAGCTCCTGCACGAAATGGAGCTTTATAACAACAGGGCTGGCAACCGAACAGTTCACGAGCTTTTCAAAAGCATTGCACAGTACCGGGCAGATATCCACAGGGGAGGTGACCATAGTCATGCTGACAGAAAACTGACTGAATGTCCTACGATCATGGAGTTATTCGATAGGTTTCCGAACGTCATACCACGCAGTGTCCACTCGTTCTCTCTGGGAATCCGCCAGAGTCTGTATGCTGGGGATCTCGATGTAGCTCTCGATCTTATGCGCGCAGCCAACTGGAGTAGAGATGTTAAGCTGCGGCCGGAGATCTACTCTCAGTTACTATATCCATTGCTCGCAGGCGGACAACGAGGCGGTGACGAATCCAGCGATGCTAGCATGTTTGATCGCTTAGAAGTGGAGCGATGTTTTGATAGGCAGTACCCGAAGCAACGCACACATTTGAACTCGTTGATTGTGAATATCTGCCAGTCCAATGACGACTTCTCTACGATGCTGGTGTGTTTGGACCGCTGGCAAGGGCAAGGCCACCCACCAATGAGTCGGCGGGTGATAAAGCGCGTATTCGACGTGATCTCGAAGCAGATTCAGCAGCTTCAGAACGAAAGTGATGAGGCGGCTCCGGGCACTGTTTTCATTGTGGAAGGGATGGACCTGTCATATTTTGCGTTCATGGTGCGGTATCACGAAATCGTGACCTGGGATGCGTGGACAATCCAGCATGCCATCGTCCGCGCTCGTACAAATGGCCTGTACGCTACCGTAGTTGCATTGCTGGAGGAGGCGGACTCTCGTGGTCTTTTGCTGAATAGCGCTGCGTACATCGTGTCGCTCAGCGTGCTAGAAGAGATTGGCGACCCTTCTGCTATTGTGGCTTGCGTAGACAAGATGAAGACGAATGGCGCATGGGAAAAGGCTGTGAGGAAGGACTCGGAGGTGCAGGAGATCTTGAGTCGCGCTTTGTCCAAGCTAGAGGAGTCCCAAGATCGAGAGCTGTAGTCAGCGTCTTCCAGTAGCCCAGTCAGGCGCTTCTCGGTCTCAAATAATTACTGCGAATTTCCACTTCAAGTTGCTCATCCCTCGGCTCACAGTCTCCGCAATGGACGTTCACCAGTCAGTCTGCAACTAGGTCTGGGGAGCGCAATGGACCAACTCAAATACATATTGATGTTTCAAGCGGACCCAGATGAGGCCAGGCGTGCTCGCCAGCGTGAACACGTCAGGAACAGTTACTACCGTCAACTGGTATGAATCGAGTCAATCACTGTTTATGCATGATAGTATCCGCTAACATGTTTGTTGTCTGATTATCAGAACGTGATGAGGGCTTTGCGTCAGGAAGTACATGAATTGGAGCACGAATACTCGCGCACACTACAACTCAAGCAGCAGCAATTGGAGTGGCGCGAGGTCGCTGAGGCTCTGGGCAGCAATGAAGAGCACAAACACTCAGACGACCTCGTGGAGCAATACATGCAGCTCTCTATCAAGAAGCAGCAGTTGGTCCAAGAGAACAAGGAGCTGGCGCTTATGGAGTCGAAGTACTCTAAGCTTTGGCACACGACACAACGTCAGGTGGACTCCTTTCCCAAGCTGAAGCTAGAGCCGCCCCTCATCGCGGTAGGTATCTCTCGATACTTCTGGCGGCCGTGGTGGTCCTCCTGAGTGTGGGACCGAGGAGGATGCGACGCTAAGAGAGCGTGTTACTCACTCGTGTTCATTATTGTTGCAGAACGATGTGGCTTTAGATCCTTTGACCGTCCCTGAATGCCACCAAATAGCCAATGACGCATACCGAGAAATCCTCGCCTTCAGGAAAAGCGATAGTTATCTGACTACAGGACTGGAGCTGTTTGGGTGGCGGGAACAGCGACGTGAGAACTCAGATCATGTCAAGTTCACGCTCAAGAAACGTTTCGTCGGCGTCAGTCCGATGGAAATGTCAGCTCGTGCCTGGCGCGTGGTCTCATCCTCGCGAGGACTAGCTGGACTGTACTCGTCGATGATGCATTTGTCGATGAAGGTGCTTCAGGTTGTCGATGATTGCAATGTCATCATGTACCGTGTGATCACGAATACGAGCACAATGGAGGCAGTCCAGTCACTGTTCTTGGTCACGCGCGTTCACATGGCAACCGGCTATGTCATTCTCTTCCGGTCTGTGGATCGCAATCGGCTGCGGATGCCGCACCAAGATAGCAGCATTGGCCTTAGGGGAGCACAAGGAGACAAGTGGCTTGATATGTTCACTTGGTATGTTGTGATTCTAGTGAAACATTCACTGACAAGTGTGCTAACACAGTTGTTGCTCTGATAGGACTCTGTTTGAAGACGAACCAGGCAACGAGAATGCAGTTATCTTCAGCTACGGTGGCATTGTGTACGGCACGGAGGCAGTTCATACGCGTGTATGGATGCTCGAAATTTTGTCACTTGCCGTACGTTGGGAAAACAAGGTCGTGGGACCAACTTGGATGTTAAGCGGATGACAACTAAGCTGGAAAGTGGAAACAACTAATGAAGCGCTTTAAATGCTGGAGCAAGTAGGATTAATGATGAAATGCAGTTCTAGGATGGTACAGGGGTCAAGTATCCAGCGTTCAGTTCTTCGCAGCAAGTCGTTCAAAACCAGCCAGTACGGCGTCCACGTCGTCGTGCTCTGCACAGAGTTCCTCGATCTCTGCAGGTGTAAACGCTTGTGACGAGAACTCAAATGCCTGGGACAGCTGTTGAACCTGGGACTCGTTTAGTTTGGCAACGGAGTAGTACTCGATCATCTGCTGGATCTGCGTGCAGCCCATGTAACTCAGTAGTAACTTCTTGTTCACGCGACCCGGACGGACGAGCGCGGGGTCGAGCTTCTCTGGGTGGTTCGTCGTCATGATCACGATGCGACCCGGACAATCGATGACGCCGTCCAGCACGTTGAGCAGACCGGACAGATTGAGTTTGTCGTTGCGCATGTTATACTTCTTCTCGTCCTCAAGACACGCCTTGATCATCGTGGACACCAGCTTGTCGTCTTCGGACTGCACGGGTTTGTCAGCGCCAGCAGTACCAATGTCTTCGGTCTTGACGATAACGTCATCCATATCACCTGCGCGCTTCTTAACAATGGCAGATGCGCAGTCGATGTCCTCCATAACGAATATGACGTCTTCAAAGTCCATCTCGATGGGCGAGTCCAAGCCGTGCACTGCGAACTTCATGTCGAAGAGCGCGTCTAGCAGCTGCTGGTTGGTCTTGATTTTGCCGAGCGAGATGGTCACCACGTGCCGCTTTGTGTACTGCGCAATGGCCTTGATGAGGCTGGTCTTGCCCGTGCCAGGCGGGCCATGCAACAAAAGACCAAGTTTGTACGGGAATCCCTTGACCGCGAACTTGCCCGAGCGTGTCTCGAAGTTGTCCAGTAGCTGGAGCACCTGCTCTTTCTCCTCGAAGAAGAGATTTTCGAAGGTCTTCTCCTCGCCCAGCGCGTATCTCTTGTAGGCTACCACGGGTGTGGCATTGCTATCGTCACCACCCGTATTGCTAGCTGCCGTGTCGGCCTGGATGTAGAAGTAGCGGGACTTGTCTTCCACGTGCTTGCGGCGCTCGATGGCCTGGTAGTTTTTGAAGGCGCGGTCGATAATGGAGTCGATGCGCTTGGACGCGTCGGGCAATGCCGACTTGAAGCGGAAGTTGATGGTGGACTGTTTGACAGTGACTTTCTTGTCTCCTGTGTTCTCTGGTGTGACGGTCTCGTGCTTGAAGTAGACCCCCGACTCGATCTTGATCCACTCGTTGAGAGGAGGCAGAACCTCGACGTTGAGGCGATTCACTTCGCCGTAATATTCGTCATCGTCGTCTGAGGATTCCGAGTCTGTCGTGGAGCAGTTGGACTCGCTTACTGCCGAGTCGAGCAGCGTCTTGGTGGTCTTGGTCTTTTTGGTCTTCTCGAGCAGCTCGTACTGTGCGTTCTTACTTTTGAGGTCAAGCACATCGGCCAAGTAGATGGAGATGGCCTTCTGTAGTAGATGATTCTTCTGGTCATAGTCCCAGACTTTTCCCCAGCGGTTGAAGCGCTGCTTAACCTCGATGACACGCGTGACACGGTGCTCAGTTTTCTCTGGAAAGAGCAGATGCCGCAGCATGGTGAAAAGGGACGTGGGCGACTTTTGCACGTAGGTCACGACCTTCTGGATGAGCAGTGGCACGAGCATACAGAGCAGCGTGTCGACCAGCACGTTATGCGTGCGGAAGGTGTTGATGAGTCCGAACTCGACGGCTGTGGAGCTCATGGCACTGCGAGATAGAAAGAATCGCGGAAGTAGTTGTGCAACTCGGCGCAAATTTGGAAGTGAGCTCTTGGGTAGGAAACGAACAGAGACAACAGAGAGTCTTCCAGCAACAAAGTGTCATTGACAGTAATGACGTGGTGAACCCATTTCAGGTGAAGAGGCACTTCAGGGCCATCCAATCAGCGGTTTTTGTTGAAGTTGTCGTGAATGATGGTGGGTTGAACCCTGGCAAAATGCGTACAATGTAATCATGCACTTCAGTTGGTATGGGAGTTACATTTGTATGTGACAACTTGCAGTTGTAGATACAGCTAGAAAGCAGTCACAACAAAACAAGAATACATAATACCTGAGGTATCGATCTACACAGTCTTATTCACCATCACTCACGCCACCTTCGATGTTCGAAGGGATCACATGATCCAGGTGCCTAGAAGGTTACGCCGTTGCCAACCTCTCATTACTCAACTTACTACCTCAGTGGCAAGCCATCGTCAGTATCGCAATAGCAAACCACGGAGCCAGTGATGGAAAACGCGACTGCCACCCCACTCAACCCCACGGACGAGTTCCTGAGAAGCGTCAGCACGGGCTATGTTGTGGTGGATGCCTTCGTGTGTCTAGTCGTATCGCTGCTCCTACAACAGCTCATCACGTGCCTGCAGGGCTCGAGTGATTCGCTACTCAGCCGACTGTACAACCTCGTCTTCGGAGCGAAGGAAGAAGAAGGCGTATACCGCATCATCGGCATCACACAGCGCTTCAGCTCTGAGGGCCACAAGATCTGGGACTACGAACAGAAGAATCATCTGTTGCAGAAGGCCATTTCACTCTACCTGGCGGACGTACTGGATCTCACTAACAAGGACGCCAAGTACGAACTGCTGCATCGACCGCAGAAGAAGAACAAGACGCTAACGGACAGCGACGACGGTGACACAAGTGTGTCCTCATACGATACGGACTCAGATGACGGCTACTGTGGTGCTGTGGACGGTCTGAGCTGGGAGGCACTGCCTCAAGAGAATGAGTGGATCGAGGTGGAAGAAGGCGTTCAGTTCAAGCACGAGACGGTCGAGCCTGAGGATACTGAGGAGAAGAAAACCAAGACGCTGACAGAGACCAACGTCAACTTCAAGTTCTTCTCGACGTTGCCCGATGGTTCTGAGCGCATCGACGCGCTGATTCAGCGTGCGTTCAAGCAATACCAAGACATGGAGCGCAAGCGGTATACCAAGGACACGCTGCGTTACTACTACATCCAGACTGGTGGCCCCAGCATTCTAGACAAAGACACGAGGATGACGTACAAGCGGTACGCACTGGGCGAGGAGAAGACGTTTGAGAATCTCTTCTTTGAGGAGAAAGAGAATGTGGTGCAGCTGCTCAACAACTTCGCTAACAAATCTGGCAAGTTTGCCATCAAGGGGTTCCCGTACAAGCTTGGTCTTCTGCTGCATGGCCCACCTGGTACAGGCAAGACTAGTCTCATCAAAGCTATTGCTCAGCACACGCGACGCCACATTGTGACGATCTCACTAGGCAAAATCCACACGAACCAGCAATTGCTGGATGCGCTATTCGACATGAAGTTTGCCGTACAAGGGCTGGATTCACCGATCGAGATGGATTTCGAAGATGTTGTCTTTGTCATGGAGGACATCGACTGCGCGTCTTCTATCGTGAACGCTCGTAACGATAGCGACAAGAAGCCGAGCAAGGCCGACCGCATGTTTGATAGTCAAAAGAAGGCGGTGGAAGAGGACCCAGAGGAAGGGATGGCAGGACTCATGGGCCCCATGCTCAAACCGAAGGGTGTTGAAGACAAGTTGAATCTGTCAGGGCTGCTCAATGTGCTAGACGGCGTCATCGACTGTCCGGGGCGCATCGTGATCATGACTACAAATTACCCAGAGAAGCTTGACCCCGCACTTGTTCGCCCTGGTCGAGTGAACAAGAAGCTGTTACTGGGGCACATGGGCCCCAAACAAGTACGAGAGATGATCGAGTATTACTGCGATTCGAGTCTGTCTATAGAGCAGCAAGCACGTTTGAATGCCATTTTCAACGAAAAGAAGACGCAGTTTACCCCCGCGGAGATCGAAGAGTTCTGTGCTGAGTTCGACGACATCGATTCCATCCTAGGCGGACTTGACCAAGCCTAACCAGATATTAATCACATACAGTAATACATATGCCTTCTTCAAGATTTCATGATCACTGGCTGTCCTTGAAACTTTTGGAAGACTGGGACTTACTCCAGCCAGCAGAATTGGTAGTACTTTAAACGATAGCGATTATCAGGTATCCAACGCTAATACCAGTCAGCAACTTCGTTTGACACTATGGATATCGCCAGTGTCAATGTAGGACCAGTGAATGGTTTTCATTGTTATAAGGGATAATGATCATGAAATCTTGAAGAAGGCATATGTATTACTGTATGTGATTAATATCTGGTTAGGCTTGGTCAAGTCCGCCTAGGATGGAATCGATGTCGTCGAACTCAGCACAGAACTCTTCGATCTCCGCGGGGGTAAACTGCGTCTTCTTTTCGTTGAAAATGGCATTCAAACGTGCTTGCTGCTCTATAGACAGACTCGAATCGCAGTAATACTCGATCATCTCTCGTACTTGTTTGGGGCCCATGTGCCCCAGTAACAGCTTCTTGTTCACTCGACCAGGGCGAACAAGTGCGGGGTCAAGCTTCTCTGGGTAATTTGTAGTCATGATCACGATGCGCCCCGGACAGTCGATGACGCCGTCTAGCACATTGAGCAGCCCTGACAGATTCAACTTGTCTTCAACACCCTTCGGTTTGAGCATGGGGCCCATGAGTCCTGCCACCCCTTCCTCTGGGTCCTCTTCCACCGCCTTCTTTTGACTATCAAACATGCGGTCGGCCTTGCTCGGCTTCTTGTCGCTATCGTTACGAGCGTTCACGATAGAAGACGCGCAGTCGATGTCCTCCATGACAAAGACAACATCTTCGAAATCCATCTCGACCGGTGAATCCAGCCCTTGTACGGCAAACTTCATGTCGAATAGCGCATCCAGCAATTGCTGGTTCGTGTGGATTTTGCCTAGTGAGATCGTCACAATGTGGCGTCGCGTGTGCTGAGCAATAGCTTTGATGAGACTAGTCTTGCCTGTACCAGGTGGGCCATGCAGCAGAAGACCAAGCTTGTACGGGAACCCCTTGATGGCAAACTTGCCAGATTTGTTAGCGAAGTTGTTGAGCAGCTGCACCACATTCTCTTTCTCCTCAAAGAAGAGATTCTCAAACGTCTTCTCCTCGCCCAGTGCGTACCGCTTGTACGTCATCCTCGTGTCTTTGTCTAGAATGCTGGGGCCACCAGTCTGGATGTAGTAGTAACGCAGCGTGTCCTTGGTATACCGCTTGCGCTCCATGTCTTGGTATTGCTTGAACGCACGCTGAATCAGCGCGTCGATGCGCTCAGAACCATCGGGCAACGTCGAGAAGAACTTGAAGTTGACGTTGGTCTCTGTCAGCGTCTTGGTTTTCTTCTCCTCAGTATCCTCAGGCTCGACCGTCTCGTGCTTGAACTGAACGCCTTCTTCCACCTCGATCCACTCATTCTCTTGAGGCAGTGCCTCCCAGCTCAGACCGTCCACAGCACCACAGTAGCCGTCATCTGAGTCCGTATCGTATGAGGACACACTTGTGTCACCGTCGTCGCTGTCCGTTAGCGTCTTGTTCTTCTTCTGCGGTCGATGCAGCAGTTCGTACTTGGCGTCCTTGTTAGTGAGATCCAGTACGTCCGCCAGGTAGAGTGAAATGGCCTTCTGCAACAGATGATTCTTCTGTTCGTAGTCCCAGATCTTGTGGCCCTCAGAGCTGAAGCGCTGTGTGATGCCGATGATGCGGTATACGCCTTCTTCTTCCTTCGCTCCGAAGACGAGGTTGTACAGTCGGCTGAGTAGCGAATCACTCGAGCCCTGCAGGCACGTGATGAGCTGTTGTAGGAGCAGCGATACGACTAGACACACGAAGGCATCCACCACAACATAGCCCGTGCTGACGCTTCTCAGGAACTCGTCCGTGGGGTTGAGTGGGGTGGCAGTCGCGTTTTCCATCACTGGCTCCGTGGTTTGCTATTGCGATACTGACGATGGCTTGCCACTGAGGTAGTAAGTTGAGTAATGAGAGGTTGGCAACGGCGTAACCTTCTAGGCACCTGGATCATGTGATCCCTTCGAACATCGAAGGTGGCGTGAGTGATGGTGAATAAGACTGTGTAGATCGATACCTCAGGTATTATGTATTCTTGTTTTGTTGTGACTGCTTTCTAGCTGTATCTACAACTGCAAGTTGTCACATACAAATGTAACTCCCATACCAACTGAAGTGCATGATTACATTGTACGCATTTTGCCAGGGTTCAACCCACCATCATTCACGACAACTTCAACAAAAACCGCTGATTGGATGGCCCTGAAGTGCCTCTTCACCTGAAATGGGTTCACCACGTCATTACTGTCAATGACACTTTGTTGCTGGAAGACTCTCTGTTGTCTCTGTTCGTTTCCTACCCAAGAGCTCACTTCCAAATTTGCGCCGAGTTGCACAACTACTTCCGCGATTCTTTCTATCTCGCAGTGCCATGAGCTCCACAGCCGTCGAGTTCGGACTCATCAACACCTTCCGCACGCATAACGTGCTGGTCGACACGCTGCTCTGTATGCTCGTGCCACTGCTCATCCAGAAGGTCGTGACCTACGTGCAAAAGTCGCCCACGTCCCTTTTCACCATGCTGCGGCATCTGCTCTTTCCAGAGAAAACTGAGCACCGTGTCACGCGTGTCATCGAGGTTAAGCAGCGCTTCAACCGCTGGGGAAAAGTCTGGGACTATGACCAGAAGAATCATCTACTACAGAAGGCCATCTCCATCTACTTGGCCGATGTGCTTGACCTCAAAAGTAAGAACGCACAGTACGAGCTGCTCGAGAAGACCAAAAAGACCAAGACCACCAAGACGCTGCTCGACTCGGCAGTAAGCGAGTCCAACTGCTCCACGACAGACTCGGAATCCTCAGACGACGATGACGAATATTACGGCGAAGTGAATCGCCTCAACGTCGAGGTTCTGCCTCCTCTCAACGAGTGGATCAAGATCGAGTCGGGGGTCTACTTCAAGCACGAGACCGTCACACCAGAGAACACAGGAGACAAGAAAGTCACTGTCAAACAGTCCACCATCAACTTCCGCTTCAAGTCGGCATTGCCCGACGCGTCCAAGCGCATCGACTCCATTATCGACCGCGCCTTCAAAAACTACCAGGCCATCGAGCGCCGCAAGCACGTGGAAGACAAGTCCCGCTACTTCTACATCCAGGCCGACACGGCAGCTAGCAATACGGGTGGTGACGATAGCAATGCCACACCCGTGGTAGCCTACAAGAGATACGCGCTGGGCGAGGAGAAGACCTTCGAAAATCTCTTCTTCGAGGAGAAAGAGCAGGTGCTCCAGCTACTGGACAACTTCGAGACACGCTCGGGCAAGTTCGCGGTCAAGGGATTCCCGTACAAACTTGGTCTTTTGTTGCATGGCCCGCCTGGCACGGGCAAGACCAGCCTCATCAAGGCCATTGCGCAGTACACAAAGCGGCACGTGGTGACCATCTCGCTCGGCAAAATCAAGACCAACCAGCAGCTGCTAGACGCGCTCTTCGACATGAAGTTCGCAGTGCACGGCTTGGACTCGCCCATCGAGATGGACTTTGAAGACGTCATATTCGTTATGGAGGACATCGACTGCGCATCTGCCATTGTTAAGAAGCGCGCAGGTGATATGGATGACGTTATCGTCAAGACCGAAGACATTGGTACTGCTGGCGCTGACAAACCCGTGCAGTCCGAAGACGACAAGCTGGTGTCCACGATGATCAAGGCGTGTCTTGAGGACGAGAAGAAGTATAACATGCGCAACGACAAACTCAATCTGTCCGGTCTGCTCAACGTGCTGGACGGCGTCATCGATTGTCCGGGTCGCATCGTGATCATGACGACGAACCACCCAGAGAAGCTCGACCCCGCGCTCGTCCGTCCGGGTCGCGTGAACAAGAAGTTACTACTGAGTTACATGGGCTGCACGCAGATCCAGCAGATGATCGAGTACTACTCCGTTGCCAAACTAAACGAGTCCCAGGTTCAACAGCTGTCCCAGGCATTTGAGTTCTCGTCACAAGCGTTTACACCTGCAGAGATCGAGGAACTCTGTGCAGAGCACGACGACGTGGACGCCGTACTGGCTGGTTTTGAACGACTTGCTGCGAAGAACTGAACGCTGCATTTCATCATAATGTGCTTTTTAAATTTAAAAATGAATTATAATTGTATAAAGCAATAACTGGATACACTGAACAATATATTTTAATTGTTAATGTGCCCAGCAAAACTCGCAGCGGTGGCGATCGCCTTGTGCCTCTCTACAGGCTCCTCCTCCGCCCCTGATGATCTCCTCCAGCCTCATCCCACATCATCATTGTTTATGCTGCAGTCTGCTGCAGATCCGTCGCTCGTCTGGGCCGAATACGAGCGTTTCCTCCTTTCGCGAAGCCGCGTGACTCCCCTTGTGCTCTACTTCACACCCGCCTCCACCTGCCACAGTGACGACGAAGAGCAAGCGACGGAGTTCTCCTCCATCGATCGAGAGGCGTGTTTACGTCATGCGAAGTTGGTGGAGGAGGCCGTGGAGCTCGCAGCCGAGACGTTGTCCACACCGCAGCTTCCTGTCGTCCGTGTGGACGTCCAGGCGTGGCCTAATATGCTGCACTATGTACGCAATTACCACTAATAATTCTGCTCTGACTTATGGTGTTAATCGCAATATCTTGTTTGATACAGCACTTGATGTCGACGACGCCTTCGATGCTGTGGGTTCCTGGACGTGCATCCGGTCGTTTCCAGCGCTATCCTCATGTAGAAACCAACTTCCTCGACCTCAGTGCTAATGGGTCGATGTTTACTGGTCTTTTGGGCGAAGATGGCAATAAAATTGGAGAGTTACAGCACACTGGAGTGACTAAGGAGGCTGCGGCCAGAGGAATTGACGCATTTGTGCGGCTCTGTCAAGAGCGAAGTGGTTATGTCACTCGAAATGCGCGTGGAAGACTGTCACCTACTGTGCCGGTGAATCCTGGAGACGACACGTTCTCCGGATTCGAGCTGATCCCGATCCTTGGATTTTTGGCGTTCATTGCCTTCGTAATCAACGAGAACCGTGACTTTGTGCTTGGAGTAGTGCGGACACGACTCTTCTGGTTTATGCTTTGCTTGGCGGTCATTTATGTTTCACTGAGTGGGCTATTCTACTCCATCATCCACCGTCCATCCTGGTATTACTTCGGTCGGGTGCATGGCTTCGTGTTCGTTTATCCAAGTTCACGGCGGCAGTTTGTGCTGGAGGGACTAGTTAATGGCACCTGGAGTTTCTGGTTGTCATTAGGCGTGATGAGTATCTCAGACGTAGCGCCGATGTTGAAGTCCAGCGTGGCTAGAGAAGAAGTTTTTCGCTGGTCGCTGCTGCTTGTAGTGGTCTCGTACATGGCGTTATACCTAACATTCCTCATGAAATACAGGTGGCTGGCCTAGACGCTGTCGATGAATTTTTCAGCCCAATTGATACTAAACGAAGTACTACACCAATGCACGGCGTTATTCAAAAACTCGACATTCAAACTCAAATAGTGCTAAATGAAAATCAAAAAACCTGTTGTAATTTATGCCTTCATAAAGTCTAGTGACTGTGACAACTGATATTAAAATTTTATGTGCCTACTTCCATGTCGTCGTAGCGGAGAGCGCGCTGGTGATGTGGCAACGAGTGGCAAAATACCCTAGTAGTACTCTTCAAACAACAACCGGGGACTAGATGACCTGCTCCTTAGACATTTGTCTCGTTTTGTCCTCGGTTTCTTGTCTAGCCAAAGTGAGAGATACACCAAAGCTAACATGGTCGGGATTTCAATAAGTGCCGCAACGACGCTCATCATTGCTGGATCGGAATCCAAACCGAAGGTAGCGACAGCCACACCCAATGATAGTTCGTAGTTGTTGCTTGTAGCTGTGAATGCTAGCGTTACACTCTGCGCATGCGTGGCACCGCCAGTCTGACTCATGAAAAAGGAGCTGGTGAACATGACCATGAAGTAGATCATGAACGGCACCATGGAGAAGAGCACAGAACCCACGGTGGTCGTAATGCGTTGACTTTGCGATGCGAACAAAACTACAATCGTGAAAAGTAGGGCAGCTACCGCCAACACATCTAACCGAGGAGTGAACTTGTCAAAATACCATTCATTGCCCTTCCATCGTCGCAGGAAAATCCACCCTGCAATGCCGAGCACGAATGGAATCCCCATGTAAATGCCGACATTACAGGCCACTTGACTCACGGATATATGGAGGTCTTCTTGTCCTTGAGAGTCACCGTTGATCCCCATTGTACTCGGCATCGTGTTGAGGAAAAAACTCGCGTAGAACGAGTACAGCGCCATTGTCCAGACCGAATTCACAGCGATGAGAGCTGCTCCATACTCGAGGTCGCCTCCAGCAAGGGCAATCCAGATCATCACCATCCCAATGCAGCGAGAGCAGCCCACGAAACTGAAGCCAGCCATGAATCCTGTGTCGTTGTGGAAAAAGCCCGCAGCTAACAGGAACATGACAAATGGTCCGACCACCCAATTTTGAAAACTAGTGAGCACCAGCAGACGCCAGTCGCGGAACACAGACGTCACCAATTCCCAGTGCACGTTAGCGAAGGGAGGATACATCATGGCGAGTAAACCAGCCCCCACCAGCAGATTCATACTCCCTACAGTCGTGGCCTCGATGAACGAGTGAACGGCTGAGAGCTGTCCGAGGCCGATGCCTACGCCTGCAGACAGCAGAATCCACAGTGGTAAGAGCCGATCGAGCAGCGACAACATTTTTTTATTAAAATATTTAGTAATAAATAAAATATCCAACATCGTAAACAAAATATTTAGTAATAAATCATATACAGCAGTTTCCATGATTAATAAAGGGTACTAATTCAGCATAAAATCCTGGGGTGCCAGCCGCACGTTTATGGAACCCCTCCTACCACCTCTGCAACCCATTGCTACTCACCTCAACCAGCTCATTTTTTCCTCCTCGTAGTTAGGATCTTTCGCTCTTAATAAAATGCTGTGTGGCTGAGGATTGCGATCCCGAAATTGGGGACGATGCTCAAATGGAGCCATGTAAAATGTGTAGAAAACCTGTCTACCACCTGTACAGCTTAAAAGTCTACAGCGATGATCTTCACACACGGTAAGTGCGCTTATATTCAATGGGAAAACGACCTGGTCTCACTTATGGTAGACGACGATGGCAATAGGGTTTGGAACTTACTAGAGCTTTACTGACGCGTTAATATTTTGCGCTGGTTTCGTGAGGAAGGAGAGGGGGACTTCCCATCAATTGCAGTGGTGGCAAGGCAGTACTTAGGCAGAGTAACGTCATCTGCGTTCCAAGAGAGAATGTTTTCGACCGCTGGTTTCATCATGGGCTCACTTCGAACAAGAACAGATGATCTGCGCGCTGAAAAGCAGCTTCTTCTTCGACACAATCGTGATTTGCTCTGCGCGACGAACGTCTGAATTAGTAACGATTTTAGTAGTAATATATTAGTACTAATAGCATTTCCCCCCTTTCGACCTTATGCATAATTAATATATTTGATTGTTCGTCGAAGGCACTATTATTACTAACTAATAATATGCGAAATCGTCATTACTATGAAACCCTGCTTGTAGGATGAATTATAGGTCGCTATTTAGATCTGTTCCTCCTATCAGATAGAGTAAGGCGAGACTTGTGACGCTGACCTAGATTTGTGATAAATCTATAGGCTGACATACAACAAACTGGAATTTTCACTGCGACAAAACTTAAGGACAAACAATGACTTGATTTCATCATGCCGGGAGTGTACCCATGCTGTTAGCAGTGGGTCTTATCACCATTCTTGCGAGCTACCTCGAAGCATCGTGATAGCATAAGGCGATGTGATGTATTACGTGTTCGCGTCGCCACATTACACCTGCGCTAGGCTCATAGTTGCTAGTCGGCGGCATAAAGTGGTGTCCGCATACGTCGGGTCTCCTTTCGCCGGTAGTGCGGTAACGATCGCCTTCTCTAAGACTTTCCATTTCAATTTCGCTTGTGCAAGCAGTCGGAGGTTCTCCAGGTGGACAGCGGTACGAAGTCTGTAGTCGTATCCACTAGAGGCGAGGTCTGTGTCAATAACAGTTGGTAGTGTGGTGCGCGGACGTCCACGCCAGGTTCCTTGGGGCGACGATGTGAAGTACGTTGCCCACTGGGTGTACGCTGGAATGTCGGCCCGACGGAGTACGTAGCCGAACAAGCGCCATCGGGCAGCTGTGACGCGGTGGCACAGTGGACGGTCGTGGCAGGTCTCATAGAGCTCTGCGTTGGATATCCGCTGGGGATATCGAACGTTGAGTACATGTCGGAGTTGCTGGAGATGAAAGCTTTCCGGGCTGCTGAGTTCGGATGGCGTGAGTGCCCGGGTCCCGCAGTTGTAAAGCAGGACCGGTAGTACATAGCAATAGTATAGCCGAATCCTTGTACAGTCACTGATGTACTGAGGTCAGAGCCAAGTGCCCCAGAGTCGGCGAAGCGCGGCTGCAGCAAGGGTTTTCCGTCGATCGAAGTCTTCAGAGTCACCGAAAAGGCTGCCGAGTTTCTTTGTGGGGCGCCAAGATTCTTCTTCTGGTCGGGTGTGTGGCGAAATGGTTCTGCGAAATCGCAAGATCGCAGGAGTCCTCTTGCACACTGCGCCCGAACTGCCGACTAACGGAGGGGGTACTCCGATCTTCCGTGAAGTTACTTGATCTCACCTTGTGTACCCGTCGGTGGGACTAGATCGCTCCTCGGGTGATCTCGATAGACGCGCTTGTTGTCGATCTTGCTGTCTGACAGGACAGCGGGAGAGGTGGCAGCAGCGGGGATACTTCTACTCGCTGCGCCGTGTAGTTACCGAGCTTCGATCTTGGTTGTACTTGGTCGATCTTGCTCTGACCAGTGTCGATCTTAGCTCGGGGGGTCTTGTTGTCGGTGTGTGACCTTTATCCAATGGTTCCAATGCGTGCTTGCCACTTACTATAGCGGGGCCTTGAGATTTGAGGGTTGACAATCGTCCAGCCAAGCAATCTGGGCGTAGGGGTTCTACTTAGTGTCGATCTTAATCCTGCGTGACGTCGGGAGGGCCAATCTTGTATATCCCTACCCGGAATAGCGTAGATGAAGGAAGACTTGCGTATTAAAAGGTAAAAACAACTCTGAATTAATGGTTAATGTCCTATGCTTCCCATCTGTGGCTATCCATACTGCACTGGCTTCTTAAAACCCATAATAAAGCTAAAATCGATATTACCTGCCAAGATCGATATCGCGTGGGTACAATCGTTTTGGGCGGGGATGATGGCGCACGCATTCACTTGGTCATTATAGTGAGTGTCACTATATCGAGGATCACCATAGGGAGGGATTTGCTCTTGTTCTCGATTGACGGGACGAGATCGAAGTAGGAAAACTTCTCATCCGCTTCACCACAACCGTCCCCTGCACGAGTGACTGCAGCACAACTGATTTCGCTCGCTGCATCACGTCTCCTTCCAAGCTGATCATTCTCCATGGCTCAAGATCGCGACTGCGCTCCCTCTTCTTCTGCTGCAAGATCGACGTCTTCACTGGACCAGCTGGGCATACTCGCGATAGCGGCCACTACTGTCGATCCTGACACGTCTTCCGCTCCTCCGTTTCGGCCCGATTCCTCGTGTCCTGAATGTCGTCGATTGTCTTCTGTGACGGGGTCACACGAGCACCTTGCTTGAGGAAGCGTGCTATTGAGAGTATACAAACTCGAAGTGAACGGCAGTTCACTAGTCCCTGGTCTGAGGGGACTTAATAGCCAGTATAGCGTAGATTTTAGACTGATTTATTTATAGTTAATTAGGCCCATTTGGCCTGTAATACAAACTCCTAATTAACTATACTTTATCCTAATTATGCATATAAAAGGTAGGTTAATTACTATTGGTTGGCCCTCAGCCACCTCAACCTACGTGGCAGTAGTGTGGCCCACACCACAGTGTGGCTCACACAACTCCATCAGAGTATTAAAACAAATACTCACAGAAGTATATCAACTTCTAAAGGCGGTACCCTTTCTAGGGTACCCCTTCATGTAACCCCGTTACATCCTCCCCCACTTAGGTTGGAAACACCCCAACCAATGAGGAGCTAGGAAGAGAGCTCCGCTCTCTTTCCTGTCCTTGTCGATACCCATCGACGAGCCACCGTTGTGGCTTTGAGGCTTCATTCAGCCTTTCGCGCTTTCACCAGCACCAGAGGTTCCCACGTCAACCTCCAAGATACCGAAGAAGGCAAGCACCCACGGCGCTTCGGCGCCTTCCAAGTCTAAGACCGCGAGGTCGAAGACTGCCAAGGCCAAGTCGAAAGACAAGGCCGCTCCGCGCAAGGAAGCCCGCAAGGCGGCTTCCGAGGCAGCTAGCAAGCGCACCGCTGCTGCTGCCAAACAAGGAGGGAGCCCGTGACGCAGTCGCTCGCGCTCCCTGTCACCCGACGATAGACCGAACCCTCGGTTCACCTATCGGGACCACAGGCCTGGGTCAGAGTCCCCGGTATTCGACATCCCTATGATCACGGGATCAGAGTCTGATGGGGACTCTCCTGGATCCACCAAGGATCCATCTTCTTCTCAGGATGCTCCTTCACAGGATGCTCCTGCACAGGACGCTCCTTCACAGGACACTCCTGTTGATGATGCTGAATCATCAGAGGCAAAGACAGCTTCGACAAGCTCGCCTGCCAAGAACCTTACCTTAACTGAAGGTAAGGCTCGAGCCCAAGCTGCGAAGGCAGCTTCTTCAAAACGGGCTGATGAGGGTTCTGCTGCTGCTAAGAAGCGCGCAGCCCTGGCTCTCCTTCTTCAGAGCCTTCAATCGCAAAGGGATTCAAATCCCTGTTCGACTCCTCAGACGAGGTGGAAGAGGAGGGGGCTGTCTCTGAGCCCCAAGAGATCTCTAATGATCTCGATGAGCAGCAGGAGCGCTATCAAGCTGCTCAACTGCAAGGCACTCCTTGCCTCCCACGCCGGTGTATCCTCGCGGATACTACCCACCGGATGCGGGGTCTGGGTCTCCAATGTTCTTGGAGCACCTCAAGGCCCCTCGTGGTCTAAACCATGGGCGCACTTCGCGTGGCGCCTATGAGCGTGCCTCGGCCCAAGATGAACCACTCTTTATCAATGACATCGACGTCGCTAGGTGTGTGCTGCTTGCACCACACCGAATTCCTCTTAAGGGATTCACAAGTCTTCGGAAGAAACCGGAAGACCGTGGTGGGCTCTTCCCCATCTGGGGGTACCCTTGGGTACAGCCCGAGAACACCATAACCCAGACCCAGGCAGAGGACCTGTTCTGGAGATGGGTTTCTCTGAAGAACTTTACAGTTCAGGAGTTGAAAGAACTCCGGGAAGATCGCCTGCTGTCCTATGTCTTGGACCAGCGAGATCTTCTTATCGAGTTTGCCCACTTAGTCGCTAAGCGGCAACTCCACTCCGTCATGGAGGGACTTAGACAGCAGTCTAAGCCCAGCGCTCAAGACGAGCGCGGGTACGGTTCCGTCAACCGAGGGACCGTACACCGTAAGGTGACTAAGAAGCCGCGGACTACTTACGCCCCGGCTGTTGATCCCAAATCTCAACAGCCTTCGGGCAGTCAACCCGGAGCCGGTCTTCCGGCTCCCACGAGTTCTGTGACGAGGGGTAACCCCGCCACTTCACTAGCAGCTGGCGCTTCCCAGAGCGCCGCCGCTCCTGGACGACCCGCTCCACATGGTAGTGGAGCTCGCCGTTCCGGTCAAGGAGGGCAGGAGGAGCTCTCGCACACGTTTGAGTACGAGGCTCCTTCTCAGCCGTATCCTTCTGGACCCTCAACTTCGGGTCGGGATTCTGTGGGGTTCCTATTAAGCGACGAGGTCCGTCAGCTTCGAGATCGCGTTTATGCGATCGAGATAGCCCTTGGGCTTGGACCTGGTGGTCAGGCTGCCTCTCAGGCTGGCAAGCCGGTGGCTCTTGAGGTCCTTCGTCAGGATTTGGACGCTCTTGGTCGTGAGACTCATGAGCTCCATGGGTGCGTTGGCCACCGAGCTCCGGCTGCTGCCTTGAAGGAGCTCCGTCGAGGCTTAGACGCTCTAAGCCATGAGGTGCATGGTCGGCTGCCCTCTTATGAGCCGCAGGGGTGCTCGTACCACTCGGCTTATGGGTATAGTTCTTACCCAAGTTCTTCCCACTCGGTACCGTCATACCCTTCGTATGACTCGCGTGGGTACCAGTCTGTTTATCATTCACAGACTCCGACACCGGCAACTCCGGTTGTCCAGAGAGCTCAGCCTTGTTTCGAAGAGGTGAGTTCTCACCTTGGTCTTCCTCCGTCTGAGAAGGAAGACCCAGCGGATCGTGATACCGCTTAAGACGCCCCACGTGGAACGTCGGGTGCGTCGTCATTGACTTTGGGAGGTCAATGGTATACGCCGTGCCATGTCTGGCCAGGACCGCAAAGGGTCCGATGAAGCGGTGCTTCAGCTTGTTGCTCTCTACAGAGCAAACAACCTTTAGCGGTAGGTTTTTAGTGTCTAGGAGAACTAGGTCCCCAACGTTAAACACGTTTATGTTTCCCCGACTTCTTTTGTCTGAGTACTCCTTTTGTTTGTCTTGGGCTAACGCCATTGCGTCTCTAACCCGGCTGATCAACGTCAGCCTGTTGTCTATAAACGACGACAACTGTCTTTTTAAAGACTCGGGCTCAATATCTGAGACCTGGGAGGAAAAGGCTTTCCGAGCCTCTCCCCCTCTTACGATGGAGGCATCGGTACCTCCCCGCAAGGTTAGCGGCACCTGGGGGTGTCGTAACCCATTCAGGTAGAACGGGGTAAACCCCGTTGATGCGTGTACCGCATTGTTGAGTGCAAACTCAACCATAGGAAGCTGATCCGACCAGGATCGAGGTGCTTCCGCACAGATACTGCGAAGAGTATCTTCGAGCACGCGGTTGACGCGCTCCGTCTGACCATCCGTCCGCGGATGGTCCGCAGTTGACATCGTCAACTTAGTTCCCAACAATTGGAACAGGGTGTCCCAGAACGCACCCGTGAAACGCGGGTCTCTGTCCGAGACTATGGTCTCTGGTAGACCATGATAGCGAAACACGCCATCTAGGAACAGCTGTGCAGCTTGTTTCCCGGTGACCTTGTCACGTACCGGAGCAAGATGCACCATCTTGCTCTAACGGCAAACAAACACCAATATGCCAGTGTTGCCCTTGTCATCGGTCGGCAGGCCGAAGACGAAGTCGAGACTCATCGACTTCCAGCAATCCGCTGGTACTGGTAGGCTCTGCAGTGGAGCCGAGGCGTGGCCCGAAGGCTTCACCCTCTGACATGTTTCACATGTCTTGACATAGTGTGCCACCCACTTGTGCATGCAGGGCCACCAAAATGTCTGAGAGACCATTTGGTAGGTCTTCTCCCGGCCAAGATGGCCACTTATCGGCGCATCATGCGCCTCCAGAAGTATGTCATACTTCAGATCCTCGTCGTTTGGAACGACAACCCGAGGAGGATCTCTGGGGTCTACTCTGTAGTGGAGTAACCCTTCGGCCAGCTCATAACGATGGAGCTGCGCCCGCTGTCGAGGCGAAAGCCTGTCGACTTTGACGTTCTTGCCATCGTGCAAGAACTGCACCAGTGGTGTGTAATTCTTGTCCTCCTGATACGCTAAGCGTATCCGATCGTACAGATCTGTCGTGACCCGACTGACATGAGCTAGCTCATAGTCAGGTCGACGCGACAATGCATTGGCAAGCACGTTGAGCTTGCCCGGCTTGTATTCGACGCGGAAGTTGTATTCCGCGAAGAATGACAGCCACCTCGCCATCCGCTGCAACAGATGCGGCGAGTTGGTGGCAGTCCGCAAGGACGCGTGATCAGTGTAGATCACAAAGGGCCTCGTGCCCAAGAGGTGAACTCTAAACTTGACAAGAGCATACTTCATTGCAAGTAGCCCCTTGTCATGAACGGGATAGTTCCATTCGGCAGCCTTCAGCCGCCTGGACTGGAAGGAGATGACGCGTTCGCGTCCTCCTTCATCCTTCTGCAACAGCGCACAGCCTGTTGCATAGTCAGAAGCGTCACCGACGACGCTAAATGACTTGTTTTCGTCCGGCAACGCCAGGACTGGCGCTTGCTGTAAGCTCGCCTTGATGCTGTCGAAAGCATCCTGGTGCTGTCGCTCCCAGACCCAGTCGACATCTTTCTTTAAGAGATCCGACAAGGGTCGAGCTAGTTCAGCGTACCCTGCGCTGTACTTATGAAGATAGTTGGCTAAGCCCAACCACTTCCGGAGGTCCTTCTGTGATCTCGGGGTCGGCCAAGCTACTATGGCATTGACCTTCCCTGAATCGGCGAGTACGCCGACTCTGCTGACAAAGCAGCCGAGGACTTTTATCTCCTCAGCTACAAAGACGCACTTGTCGATGTTGACATAGAGCTTGTTAGCTCTCATGACCTCAAACACTCGACGGAGGTGCTTCAAATGCACCTCCATAGCCGTCTGGCCGCCTTCGGCACGGCTATGGACGAATATATCGTCGAAGTACGTCTGTGCGAACGTACGCAATGGTCTAAACAGTTGTGTGACCAAGCGATTAAACATCGCTGGGGCATTCGATAGCCCCTGTGGCTTCACTAGCCACTCCCAGAGCATCCCACTCGGGGCGCTCACTGCGTGAGAGGAATGTCACTCTCCCGCATCAGGTTCTGGTAGTATCCGTCTACCAGATCCAGGGCACTGTACTGCGTACAGCCCGACATGTTGTTCAACAACACATCCTTCCGAGGGATCTGTGATGTAGCGAACATCAAGTTTGGCCCTTGGCTGAGTCTAAGGAGCCGTGGTCTACGGTACAAGATTGCGACGCACTAGAGCTCGGCTTTTAAAGCAGTTTAGGAGTGGTGGTCTACGGTACGGACTCGGCTGATCGCCTCTTTGAGGGAGAAGCCGAGATCAAGGACTCGGCTATAGCATCTCTAAAGCTATAAGAAGAAGGCGCGACCAGGCGCAGGAGCCAACGACCATCGGGAGAGCCGGGAACAGTCGCATCGACTGGGCTGAAAGGTCGGCAAGATCTATAACGACTCTATTTCACTAGATATTTGTATAGGAACCAATTAGGAATCAGAAAAGGGGCTTAAGCCCCTAGTATTAAACAGAGCAGAATTTTCTAGGTCCAGAACACGTGTACACTCTTCCGGTAAGTCCCTACACGGGCCGGATTATGTCTGCCGTCAGAAATCGAGAGGCATAGCTTGTAGAGTTCTGACTGGTAGCGCCAAGAGATTAGGTTGGCCCGGGGAAGGGCGTGTCTCGCCAAGCGCGAAGAACAAACCCCGCCGAGCTCGGCGGGTCGGTATACCGTACAGCCCGGGTACCGTTACTCTTTCAGCCGAGTAGCCTTTGCCTCGGCGACCCGTAAAAGCGCTAACGCGCCGTCGTCCATCCTTTGGTGGAGGGCACGGGATAACATATTATTGGCTGGCTTGGTTGGTTGGTACTCGGCGGAAGCGAGACACCAGCTGTCCCGGAAGGGCCGAACCGCTAGGGGACAACCCAGCGCAGGCCAACAAACGCCGACCTAACTCGGCGATTGTTGTGGTTGCGTTCTATTTACCAACATCTGACGGATTTGTGTGTTCTGCAACACCACAACTGGTGCCGCGACCCGGGAACAGGGGTCCGCTTGTTTCTTCACAGGTACCAAGGTAACCAAGTTTCGAGCAAACAAGAAGAGAAAAGAAGAAGGATGACTAAGGGAACGAGCACGCTACGTGAAGATAGCCCGGCGACGGCCAAGGGCCCTCCCCACGCGGGGATAAGCGCGGCGAGTTTTGCCGACTCGGCGGACTCGGCTATTGCGATGACGATGGACGCGACGGCGGACGGATCTAGCAGTGTTCAGTTCGTGGAGGAGGACGCCCAAGGTCATGCAAGTGATGAAGAGAAGGATGATGAAGACTATGAAGAAAAAGCCAAGCTCGGCTACGTGAAGACGACAGCCGGGCTACTCGGCGAAGTTGGGGAATTATCGCTCCAAGTGGGCCGGATGGGAGTTCCGCGTCCGGTGGAGCGAAACCTGGCTGCTGAGTTCGGTGAAGATGCGGACGACGAAGATCAAGGTGTCGCTCAAGGGGAACGTCCGCCCCTTGTCCCGAGAGCGACACGAAATGCGAATACGCCGAGTGCAAACAAGGTGTTAGCGCAACTCGGCGGAGAGATGATGAGAGATAGTGAATGGATGAAGTTATTCGCCCCAGTCCCGTTGGCGCAGGCGAGATGGCCATCACTGGGGCCTTTGCTGGCTGGGCCAATGGAGTGGTCCGACACCGCGGAAGTAGCCGAGACGACAATATTGCTGTTAAAAGCAATGGGCTTCCGGGTCACCAGTCGGCCGAGTCCGTGGATTCTAAGTGATTGGAATCTTGACTTGGCTAGTGTGGAGCTGTTACGTTGGAGGGGAAAGCTGAGGAAGGCTTTCGGAGTACAGATCAAACCCCGGCTATTGACAGCTTCAGATGGTGGTTCCCAACTCGGCGGAGCAGGGTATCAACTCGGCGGAATGGAGCCTCAACTCGGCGAAATGCCGAGTAAGGCCCCATACCTGAAGGACCCCAAGGGTGGTCAACTAGCGACGAACCCAAGCAAGATCACGACGATGAAGACACCCGAGACAAAGAAAGGCGAGCGGTTTCGGGCGACAGCAGGGACGCCGTACTTCGAAGACTCGCACATGCTGAGTCCGAAGAAGAGTCGAACTCGGCTAGGACGCAATAAGTGGGAATCCGAAGAAGACAACTCGGCTGAGGCGGGGGATGATTCTGATGATGACCATGGTTACCGCCCAAGCCGAGATGATACGGTTAAAGACCAGATCTACCACCTCAGCAATGACAGGGGTGATCAGGGAGGATCCCAGTATCTGGAATTGAGGTCGCATGTCTCCTTAGACAAAATAGCCCAGTTCGACGGCCGGTGGTATCGATCCGATGACTCACTACAGTGGCTTAAGAGGTTCATCTACGAGATGAAGGGCACACGTATGCCCCAAGACTCTTGATGCGAACCCTTCTCGCTCAGCCTTGGCCGAACGGCGAAAAGTTGGTATCGCCAACTCCCGAGGAAGACCCAAACGCGGTGTAACCTGCTGAGCGGGGCGTTCCTGGATTACTACTGCTCACAGTTTGACCAATCGGCCAGGACGTGATACTACTCGGCTAAGCGCAAGGATAAAGAGACGATCTCCGACTTCTTGACTCGGCTAAATGGGTATGCACGAACGGCGAAGATCCAGTACGAGCGTGGTGGGGCCGATGCTGCCGACCATGTCGAGCAGTTCCTCCTGAATTGCGGTGACGATGACATCATGGACATGCTGTCCCCACTTCAGCTAAATGATATCCACCGAGTCGAGCAGATCATCAACAAGAAGATTCTGGGCGAAAAGCGGAAGAAACAACGAGATCGGCTAGTTTCAGGAAGAAGCCGAGATGAATTGCGCCGAGGCGACCGACGGGACGATCGACGCCGAGATGACAGACGCGACGGCCGCCGAGATGACAAGCGAGAGATACACCGAGAAGATCGTAGAAGTGATCGACGCCGAGAAGAGAGTCAGGATCGACGGATAAATACTGCGGAATATGTCGTTGAAGAACTTTACGGATCAACAGGACACACTGAAGCAGGCCGGGGCCTACTAAGCCGAGACGCCGAGCTATATGATTCTGAAGACTCGGATGGATACAGTGCACATGGTCAGGATGAAGACGCCGAGTCGGAAGATGACACAGATTACGTCGATGCCGGGTTCACCAGTGACCGAGGCGACTCGGCTAGGACCCCGAGGAACTCGGCTAGACCATTTAGAGGACCGACTGAGGGACGAGACCGCCGGGATATCTCGAGAGAACGACAGCAATATGGGCCTTGCGCCGCGTGCGGGGGCATGGGCCACTCGGCTCACTTTTGTCGGAAACGTTGCAAGTTCTGCAAACAAATCCACGAAGTCGGCCAATGTGAACTCTTCCGCCGCTACGAAAAGCTGGCTTTCTTCGTCAAGAATAACGTTGATAAATCCAAAGTCCCAGAAGAACTCCAAGATCTCTACACGCCGAGTGATTTAAACTCGGCAGCCCGCCAACACTGACTGGGTTGGAATTTTCCGGGCTGCCACAGTCAGCTGAACCTGTGGTGGAGGCGAACTTCGTGTTCGCCTTCGTAGGGGAAGCAGGATGGCCCGAGGGATCGGTTGGGACGGACGAAGGAATGAGTGATAGCGACGGTAATGAACGTGAATCCGAGGAGTCGGATGAAGACGACTCGGCGATGGTGAGTGCAGCGGCGACTCGGCTGGTGGTTGTCACAGAAGTTTGACCGCCGAGTTCGGATGCGCGCACTCGTAATGGGCGCTGTGAATGACAGGCGAGTGAAGATATTGCAAACGTCTCGGCGGTGAGCTCTACGCTTGCTAGAAGATTGCGATTGAAGCAGTACGCCAGCCGAGACCAACAGATTGATATCCAAGGGATCGGTAAAGACAAGGTGTCGACCACCCACAAAGCATTGGTAAAAGTTACACTCGGCTGGGAAGTTGTTTACGAGTTTGAGGTATGGATAATGCCTCATCACGCCGGGGTCGACCTAATACTAGGCACCGACTTCACGATCCCTGCGGGAATCCGGCTGGATCTCTACAACTCGGCAGCTAAGTTACCAGATGAAGTGGTGGTCCCGCTGTTGCGGTCTTCGAAAGATACAGACGATCAAACATATGGGTTACAGACGGCGGACGGACCTACAGAAGCAGTCTATCTATCAGACCGAGCGACGGCCGAGTTCAAGCTCCTCCGCAAACAGCCGAGTGAGTTGACCCATGAATTGTGGGTGAGGCGGACAGATGATTGGATACCTACCATAGTGATGAATGCTAAAGGCAAGACGACCAGGGTTTATTTGACCAGTACACGGCCAACGTCAGTATGGTGCCCGGCACATTTCCCGGTTGTAATTTGGCTACCACATGGGATGCTGCCACCAGAGGGGTACGTGCGATTGAACTCGGCTAAGTACCGGGATTGGCAAGTACTCGCGTACGAATCAGCAATCGACAAGGATTTGCTGTACAAAGAACAAGAGTTGTACGCAGACTGGCTATCCCGACAACCACCAGCTGTGGAACGCAAACCGTATCACTGGCCCAAGGGAGTGAAGGAGAGACCGCCTGAGGCCAAAACGGGGAAACAGTTAACGTGCACCGAGCGTTGGGTCGCTGTGGATGCCGAGAAGAAGGCGACGGATACACCGGGAATCATAGCCGAGTCGAAGGGAATTGACTCAGATGATCCGGATGGGTTAGCTGAGTTGGAAGGAATTAACTCGGCTATGGAGCCTTTGAGTGAATGTCGAAACAAACAAGGTGTCATATGGGAAGAGAGAGATGCGGAGTCTCACCTGACTCAGCTGGATATACCCGAAACCTGTTTGGAAGGTCAAGCCGACTCGGCTAATGAAGCGAATGACGACTCTGGTGGACCGGAAGCGACCTATGATGCAATAACTAACAACCCGGAAGAAGACCTTCGGCTGCGATATCTTGCGGCAGCAGCAAGTACTAGTGATGATGAGCCGGTAGCTGAGTCCAATCACCGGTTCACTGACTTTGAGAGGAAAGGAGAGACGCTTCATTTGGAGGATTACGCTCATGAATTGGCTTTCCTACCCGATCTCAGTGAGGAAGTGCCTATCGAACTTGACTACAAAGGAACTAATGTGGAATGTTCTGCCCACACTCCTGAGCAAGCAACTAGGCTGACTGAGCTACTGAAACGGAATGAGCAGATAATGATATCCAGTGGTAATGCCTTACCTCCGCCAGCCTACGGAGTTGTGTGCGATATTGATGTAGGTGACCACCCACCTATCAAGCAGCGAGCTCGGCGGGTAGCACTGAAGTACTTGAAACCACTATACGAGTTGCTCAAGGGACTGTTACGAGCGAAATTGGTGTCATTTTCGAAGGGTCCATGAGCCTCGCCCATTGGTATCGTTCTCAAGAAGAACGGTGTGGATATCAGATTGTGTATCGACTACAAGAAGGTGAATGCAATTACGATGATTATGGAATATGCGATGCCATTAGTGGATGATTTACTCTCGGAGTTGGAGAAATACCTGTGGTTTTGCTCATTGGACGCGGCTAGCGGTTTTTGGGCAGTGATGATGACCAGCCGAGCTCGGCGGATCTCAGCTTTCGTTGTGCCTTAGGGCACTTCGAATGGTTACGTATGCCGTTTGGATTCAAAAATGCCCCCATGATATACCAAAGAATGATTGATAACGCATTATGGGGGTATGTCCAACCGAAAGGTGGATGGTCGGAGTTCGCTAGAAAAATCCGCCGGGCAGAAGAAGTAGCGGCAACTCGGCGACAGAGTCAAGGGGGTGACCCAACTCAACCGCCGAGTTCGTTGACCAAATTTGCGGCTGACAACCGAGCTTTAGCCGAGCTTGATCCGCTCCAAGAATTGATTGACAGCCCTGAGGGCGATATGTTCACGTGTGGAGAACCAGACCAATCGGTTTTGACGCCAGTATTTACCCGGCGGTCGTTTGTGGATGACATTTGCTTTGGTGGAGCAACTTTCGATGAATGTCTGAAAACATTGGATAAACTGCTGACTCGGCTAGCCGAGTGCAGGATCAGTGTCAGCTTTTCGAAAAGCGTATTTGTGCAGCCCAAGGTTGATTTCCTGTCACATGAAGTAATCTCCGAGGGAATACGAGCTGATCCAAAGAAAACTCTTGCAATAGCCGAGCTCCCATTCCCGAAATCGAAGAAAGGCATACAAGCGTTCCTAGGGGAATTGAACTACTACGGCAGGTTCATTCAGAACCTGGCTGTATATGGGGCAGTACTCTATCAGCTGAAGGACAGTGATTTCGAAGGTAACAAAGACTTGTCGGTCGCTCAAGCAGCTTACGCCGAGTTGAAAAGTCGAGCGGCAACTGCGCCACTTCTGCGCCATTTCGACTCGGCTAAAGAGGTTCACATCATGCTTTTTGCTAACAATTGGGCATTAAGCCGCACACTGATGGAGATGCATGACGACAAGCTGCACCCAGTACGATTTTGCGGCAGAGTATTGAAGGAAAATGAAGTTAATTATCACCCAGCCGAGAAAGAAGTGTTAGCACTACTCCAGCTACTGAAGATATGTCATACGTTGCTGGCAGGCAAAGTACTACATGTGTACACTCGGTTCTCAACGCTGGAATGGGTTTTCCAATCCACGTCGTTATATGGCCGAGCTGTAAGTTTCGCAGTATTATTGTCACCCTACCATCTGAAGATAAAGAGAGTGCGAGAACGCGATGTCGACTTTGTCCAATTGTTGCAAGCGTCAATAACCTCACATGTGGGGTTAGACGAGTTACTGGAACACATCGCCCCGCCGTCGAAGAACTCGGCTACGGTCCGACTGGACCCTGAGCTCCTGTATGCCAAACTACCACGGCATTATAAGGGGCACGTACTGTCCTTTGATGGATCGGCGAAGACGGAAAAGAATGGCGGCTATGGCAGCCGTTCATGGATATTGTGGCGCTTACCTGAGTGGGACATTGAGATCGCTGCGAGTGCGTACCTCTCGTCGACCACGGTCAATTTAGCCGAGTACACGGGATGAATAATGGGGTGAAAGCTGCTATCGACCGTGGAGTGACAGATTTGGTGATCGTGGGTGACTCGCGGCTTGCAATCCAGCAATCCATGGGGGTGATAGCCTGTAAGAAGGAAACGCTTCAAGTCGAGTTGGCACGCCACAAGGAATTGACAAAAAATTGAATTCGGTCAAATACCTACATGTGATACGACTATACAACTCGGCTGCCGACTCAATGGCCACAGAAGCATTGGAAACCCAAATTAGCCGAGTAGTTCTGAACGCTGAACGAAAAGCCGAGTTGAAGACGCTGAATCGGATACCAGAAATTTTGTATACGGCCGGCGCCGGCGCTAATGATTGCGAGGAAGGCCCGAAAGCGTGCCCGATTACTCGTAGCCAGGTACGCCGAGTCCGTTTCAAAGATGACGAGAGCAAAGAAACAAACCAGCCGGTACCAGCAAACGAGGAAGACTCGACTCAGCCGGAAGCAACAGAGCTCGACCTGAACAGGGAACTGGAGATCCAAAGACGTCAGCCAGCTAGGCGAATTGAAACCAGTGGTGAAGCCGAGTTCGGGGACACACAGCCGAGTTCACAAGGAGACGAAGCCGAGTTGAACGCCTCCAGGGTACCAAGCGCCGATAATATTGACCCGGCGGTCGTCCAAGCTGAACGACGGCGACGCATTGACAAGGCCCAAGATGAAGAGCTACGGTGGGCATATCTTAAAGCTTACCTGAGAGGCGAGCTGAGTCAACTGTCATTCCGCCGAGTTAGAAATGCCCGGTAAAGTGGCAGACGATTTTGTTCTCAGCGAAGATGGACTGTTATACCGTCATAATCGAAGCCGCCGACGGGGTGGAGATGACGAGCCGAGTCTGAACCTTAGACTGGTGGTTCCAACCACCACGGTCGATGAAGTCCTTCAGAACTGCCATAACTCGGTGGAAGGAGGTCACCAAGGGATTGTGCGGACCTATCACCGAGTCAAGTCTGACTACTACTGGATTGGGTTATATGCAGACGTGGTGCGGCATGTTCAGCCATGCGAAGATTGTTGCACCAGCACGAGCAAGCCTCAGCTCAGACGATATTCCCCTGGCAACATCGTGTCAGACCGGCCATTCCATATTGTGTCGATGGACTTTGTAATTCCACTCCCACGAACTCGGCGGGGCAACACGGCCCTATTACTGTTTCAAGATCACTTCACGGGGTTCGTGATAGCGAAAGCAATGGCCGAGACAGGGGCACTGGAAGTGGCGAAAGTATTTGAAGAAAGTGTCTTCCGGAGGTTTGGTGCTCCGTCCCTGGTTCGTCATGACAGAGACCCCAGGTTCATGAGTGAGGTGTTCCAGAAGTTCTCAGAGATGATACAGTCAAGGTCAAGAGCCACGCTGAGTTACAGACCACAAGCTAACGGTCAACAAGAGCGGTCAGTGAAGACAATGATCCAGACAGTGCGGGTTTACGTGGAAGATCCATTACAAGCTGACTGGGATGATATAGCCGAGAAGATGGTATATGCAATAAACAACTCAAGAGACTCAACTCGGCAGGAAACCCCATTTTACCTGGTACATGGCTGGGATGCGCGATCAACGATGAAGGCTATGACGGAGTCAGTCAGGCACGGTCAAAATAGCTCAGCTGATTTGGCAGCTCCAGCCGAGTGGCGCCGGGAAGCAAACTGACAAAGAGAAGTCGCATTGCGTCTGGCAGCCGAGTACCAGTTGAAGGAGAAAGCCCACCGAGCAAAGGAGCATACTGAGTCGCTGAGCCGAGTTGAACGGAGAGCCACGCCTCAAGCTAGAAGCAATTCGGAAACTGCTGAGTTGGGAGGAGCGTCAGTTGAGTCGGTTGAAGCTACCGCCGAGTCGATGGGAATCCCAGCCGAGTCTACGAAGTCGCTGTTCAAGGAAGGCGACCAAGTGTGGTTGTTCATGGAACGAGTGAAGCAAGGGCTCACTAAGAAACTCGAGCACAGATGGCATGGCCCATTCAGAGTGAAGAAGAAAGTTGAGGAGTTCGCATACGAGTTGGAATTGCCAGATAAGAGTGGATACAGGTTCTACCCGGTGATCCATGTGTCTCGGTTGAAGAAAGTGGTTGACGCCGAGAAGAGACCCACGACTCGGCTTACAGCCGAGCTCGAGGAAGACCAACGATTCGACTTTGATGAAGAATTGCTTCCAGAAGACAGCTGGGAACCGAATGAAGGCGCCAGTCAGTATGAAGTCGAAGCCATTTCGGACGACGAGTTACCACTACCCACAAGCACAGCAAGGAATGAGCGAAGGTTCAAAGTGAAGTGGGTCGGCTATGAAGAGCCGAGTTGGGAACCTTTGTCGAATTTGTCTTGTGGAGGGTTACTCTTTGATTATTTGCGCCAAAAGAAACGGGAAAATCGTCTGCAAATGGTGCCGGCGGCAATTGAGTACCAGCAGAGACAACCGGGGAGTCGGGCCCAAACAAGGAAGTAGTCGGCGACGCACCTCGAAGGTTCGGGGACCCCAGTCCATCATCCGACGCCTGACGGGGAGTAGTTCCACCGAGATCCTCGAAGATGAAGATCCCGGTCCTTTCTCTCGCGGTGGAAGTCCAGCAGGGATTTGCGGTGGATCCGGCTCGGCTAAATCCACATCGTCATCGATGGATTCGTCGACAACACGAGGATCCATGCCATGGGGAGCGAATACCATAAACTCAGGATTCCGAGGCCGGAAGCAGGTATTGAACGGATGACGGGCTGGGTCTAACAACCACCATGCCCGCCAAGGTTCGTGGTGATCCACCGCAAGGATCTCCTCCGACCAGAGGGCACTGTCCGGCACCCAAGGTAAGTTAACCAAAGGGTAGAGCGGAACTGACGGGTCGAAGTACAACTCCGAATCAACTCGGGGAGTTGGCAATCCACCACTGGACTGGGCTGTGACAGCCGAGTACAACTCATCCGAAGCTGCCGCCATGAGACCCCGCAAAGCGCCACCTCGGCGTTTTCGCTCGATGCGATATTGAGGCCACACGTTGTAGACTGCAATAAGTTCATCAGGCGGGATGCTAGGGTCGAAGGCAGGGTGAAGCCCGATCAACACGCTAGCCTCAACCAACCAGTGAGTCCGTTCGCACATGGCCACGAAGAAGCGAGTATGTGAAGCCAGGTCAGCAGCCGAGTTAGGGGACCCTGATGCAGGAAGGTCTCCCCGGAGTCGCACCCATAAATCTCCAAGAGTCTCAATGAGTGATGACGGCCGAGTATGGCCGACTAGCCGAGACCGAGCCTCAGCTAAAACTGACGGAGAGAAAAATTCTGGGAGATCCGGCAACATACGTCGTAACAGCTGGAAGGGGTGCCGAGGATTGAATACATCCACGAACGAACGCACTCCGGCCAGAGTTGAGAGAGTGGCGCGGACTCGAGGCTTAGCACCACCAGAAGACTCCAAAGGAACTCGGCCAGATTGACAGCTCAATATTCCAGCCCAACAGCGCTCGGCGCCAGCATGGAAGAACGGCAAGGTCCGGAGTCTCGCCAGCTGAGGAGTGATTCGCGAGTCCCTTGAGGCCGACTGCATGGCTCTAGTGCGGAGCTGCGCCAGTGGAACTTGCAGCTGAGCTGGGAGGGCCACCTCCGCAGACCGCCGAGTAGAATCGGAGGCCGGAGCCGAGCTAACAACGCTGGTAGACTGTGGAGCCGAGTTGGAAGCCAGAGCCGAGTCGTGAGAGGTGGAGCCTTGGTAGCCCGTTGCGGAGGTTACCGACGGAACCGCTCTATCGGATTCAGGACCCCCAGACTCGACTGCCGCTGACGCTTGCGCCTAGGGCTTGTCAGGAACAGCCTTCCGTCTCTTCTTCGTACGATTCGAGGCGCTATTGTCCGAACCGCCACTTGGAGATGATGAGCGGTGCTTGAGCTTGTGTTTGTGTTTGTGCTTCTTCCGGGGCTTCTTCGACGGGGTTGGTACCTGAGGAGAAGGCCCTCCCGAGGTCGGAGTCGGAGGTGGACCAGGAGGAACTTGGCCAGCGGCCAAATAGCTCTGGATCTTGCCGTGAGGAGGGGGAAGCGGAGACGAAACTACCGTAGACACAGCAGACACGTCAGCCGAGCCGGGGCCTTTGTCGGCGTCATCATCGCTCTCATCATCAGAGCCAAAGAGCTGAGCGAGACGAGAAAGGGCCAGGCTTGAAGCAGAACCGACCGGGGCATTACTTGCAGCGGTCGAGGCCGTATTCGCCGAGCTGGTCTCGGCTGCTTGATCGTCATCTGCCGAGTCACTTGAGAATTCTAGTGGGTGCGAAAGAGACCCAACTGAACTCGGCGGAATGAACTTGTGACCTGTAGATCCACCACCGATACCAAGTACCACATTATCCGAAGTTCCAAGGTTCTCCAGCAACTGGGCGTTAACCTGGCGGGCAGTAGCTGCAGCCGTACGGAGACGTCAACCCGGCGGAAATGGCTGCAGCCCGAGATGACGGCACAGAATGATTTTTTCAGGCCAAGAGACGAGCAACCGAGCTCGACGGTAGCCCCTAGCCGAGCTAGATTGAGCTGGCAATAATGCAGGAATCCCAAGTGGAGCCACTGGACTCGGCGTAGGGGCCGAATGAATAAAGGAATAACCGAAACCACAACCGAGGATGAGCTCGGTACGGTCATCGCTAGAGGAGTGCTCATCGACAATGAGGACGCTAGAGGAGCGACCGGTTGAGTCGACGACGCAGCTAACCCGGCGGGTTGGCCTACCGAGGTTGGTGCGGCAGAATGCGACGCTACCCCGCCAGAAGCACCTCCCGACACACAGTCAACATTCGCATCCTGGATGGCACGGCCACTCGACTCGGCGGATGAGCTTCCCGAGCACTGAGGAGGAGCAGTCTTAGCTGTTTTCCTCTGACGAGGTAATGGCCGAGCCGGTGGGACCGTCAATTCGCTGTCGGAAGCTGCCAACAAGCGATCGTCCGGAGGACCGATAAGAGCAGCAGCCTCCTCGTACCCTTCCTCTCCAGGCAATGGCTGGCCATACGGCTGCAAAGGCGGAAGGACAACCTTCCGCTTGCGAGGACCCGCAGCTGTAGCCGACTCAGGGTTGGCCAGGACGCGCAAGCGCTGGGAAGGCGTGAGTTTATCCTTCCGAACTCGGCGGAGAGCTTCAATCGACCGTGAAGGGCGGTGGCGAAGCGGGACTTGAGTACTCGCCGAGCTGGAACTCGGTGGTAAAGCTGCCGCCGAGCCAGGGCCTGGCGTAGGAACAGCAGCCGAGTCGGAAGCCGAAGCCTGAACACCGGCCGAGCCGGATTGTCGCGAGCAGATGAGCAACTCCACGACCCGGTCTTCACCGTCCGGAATTTGCATGACTTCCGGAAAACGCTCGGCTAGCAGACGGCAAAGCCGAGCGTTCAGTTTGAGCGAAGCCGGATCCATTCCAGGAACGTCCAGGCCAGCTCCAGCCGCAGCAGCCATGTGAGGATCATGCATGGGTACAAACCCTTGCCGACTGATGACCCTCTTCTGACGAAGAATGGTCTCCCTCATCTCGTCAATGATCTTCTTCGCGTGGCGAAGCTTGTGGGAGCCATCATCATCCACCGACAACACGATCTCTTGGAGTTGCTGGAAATGCTTGGCCGAGACGCCTTGGAGGATCTGTAGGCCTCATCCCGCTCGACGATTGACCAGGAGAGAGCGGTAATATCCTCGTCTCGGCTCTTGATCATGAGCTCGGCTGCATGGAGAGCGGACTGAGTGGCGGTGATCTCAGCCGTCTGGGCAGCCCTAGCCTGCTTGAGCTCAGCTCCGGAGGCAGTTAAAGCTTTCCGGAGGGAAGTGATGAGGCCGACTGATTTGTCAACCTCACGCTTCCAGAGGTGGCACTCTCGCTCGGATGTCTCAAGCTGCAGCTTTAGCTGAGCAACCTGGTCCAGCGAAGAGCCCAGCCGCTTCTGGAGGGATGCGTTGGACGCCTCAGCCGAGTGTAAATCAACTCGCAGCTGAGCTAACTCGGCGGACGAGTTGGGAGGCTGATATTGGCCTCGAAGGATGTCCACCAGAGCGCTAGCCGACTCAGCGTGGAGGATAGCCTGGCGCTGAGTCGAGTCAGACGGCTCAAGTGGCTGAGTTAGCGCGAGGGCGATCAACCGAGCCAAATGAATGTGCTCGTTGTGAATACGGTCTCCTTGTTCCATCACGAGAGTAGATACCGGATCCATGGCAGCCACGCCGACCGAGCTCGACTTAATGGTTGCGTCCGAAGTGGTGTCGCCCGGCGAGCTCGGCTGACGAGGGGAGGACGTGCGAGAAGACGGTCCAGAACTGGGACCAGTCTCAAGGGAAGTTGTCAGGTCAATGACCGGGTTACCCCGACCACTGCTGACCCCAAGAGCGCTGGCCCCTCTAACCGGCAACTCAGCGGACGCCTCCGAACCATGGTCGGCGGAAGTAACGGGAACGATTGGAGAAGCCTGTGGAAGAACCTGACACGTTAGTGGATGAAGGAGAGTGCTGAGATGACAGCAGAGCCGTACCTGTGAAGGCTGTGGAGCTGGTGGAGTCGCCATGACGTGGAGGAAGCGAAGAACGGAGTTAACGGTGGCGAGTCGATACTTGACAGAGTGAAGAAGATGGGTTTTGACACTCACCAGCTGGGCTCGTATCATAACCGGGCAGTTGTGATGTAGCGAACATCAAGTTTGGCCCTTGACTGAGTCTAAGGAGCCGTGGCCTACGGTACAAGATTGCGACGCACCAGAGCTTGGCTTTTAAAGCAGTTTAGGAGCAGTGGTCTACGGTACGGACTCGGCTGAAGACCTCTTAGAGGAAGAAGCCGAGTCCAAGGACTCGGCTATAGCATCTCTAAAGCTATAAGAAGAAGATGCGACCAGGCGCAGGAGCCAACGACCATCGGGAGAGCCGGGAACAGTCGCATCGACTGGGCTGAAAGGTCGGCAAGATCTATAACGACTCTATTTCACTAGATATTTGTATAGGAACCAATTAGGAATCAGAAAAGGGGCTTGAAGAACTTCCTGACCGAGTTGAAGGCCGGAGAGATTGCGGAGATGGTGCTCCTGAATCCGGAGACCTCTCCTGAAGATTTGAACTCTTCCTCCGTAATGGACGAGTATGTCCTGGAGGGGTTCACGAAGCAGCGCGCAACGCGCTTGGGTTCTGAGATTCTCAAGAACCCAGAGGATCCAGTGTATCCTCTCGTGAAGGAATACTCGGATGTGGTGTCGAAGCACCCACCATCCCAACTCCCGCTGGATCGGGGAGTTCGGCACGAGATTGATCTCGTGCCAGGCACAAAGTACTGTGTCACGAGGTAGTGGCCTCTACCTCGCGAGCAGTGCGAGGTCATAGATGCCTTCTTCGCCGAGAAGGCGAAGTCGGGCATGGTGCGGGAGTCGAAGTCCCCGCACTCGACGCCGACCTTCTGCGTTCGGAAACCGAACGGGAAGTGGCGTCTGGTTCACGCTTACAACAAGCTGAACAATGCGACGGTACCGGCACAGACGCCGATCTGTGGTATTGCAGAACGCACAAATCCGTCAGATGTGGGTAAATAGAACGCAACCACAACAATCGCCGAGTTAGGTCGGCGTTTGTTGGCCTGCGCTGGGTTGTCCCCTAGCGGTTCGGCCCTTCCGGAACAGCTGGTGTCTCGCTTCCGCCGAGTACCAACCAACCAAGCCAGCCAATAATATGTTATCCCGTGCCCTCCACCAAAGGATGGACGACGGCGCGTTAGCGCTTTTACGGGTCGCCGAGGCAAAGGCTACTCGGCTGAAAGAGTAACGGTACCCGGGCTGTACGGTATACCGACCCGCCGAGCTGGGCGGGGTTTGTTCTTTGCGCTTGGCGAGACACGCCCTTCCCCGGGCCAACCTATTCTCTTGTCGCTACCAGTCAGAACTCTACAAGCTATGCCTCTCGATTTCTGACGGCAGACATAATCCGGCCCGTGCAGGGACTTACCGGAAGAGTGTACACGTGTTCTGGACCTAGCAAAATTCTGCTCTGTTTAATACTAGGGGCTTAAGCCCCTTTTCTGATTCCTAATTGGTTCCTATACAAATATCTAGTGAAATAGAGTCGTTATAGATCTTGCCGACCTTTCAGCCCAGTCGATGCGACTGTTCCCGGCTCTCCCGATGGTCGTTGGCTCCTGCGCCTGGTCGCATCTTCTTCTTATAGCTTTAGAGATGCTATAGCCGAGTCCTTGGACTCGGCTTCTTCCTCTAAGAGGTCTTCAGCCGAGTCCGTACCGTAGACCACTGCTCCTAAACTGCTTTAAAAGCCAAGCTCTGGTGCGTCGCAATCTTGTACCGTAGGCCACGGCTCCTTAGACTCAGTCAAGGGCCAAACTTGATGTTCGCTACATCACAACTGCCCGGTTATGATACGAGCCCAGCTGGTGAGTGTCAAAACCCATCTTCTTCACTCTGTCAAGTATCGACTCGCCACCGTTAACTCCGTTCTTCGCTTCCTCCACGTCATGGCGACTCCACCAGCTCCACAGCCTTCACAGGTACGGCTCTGCTGTCATCTCAGCACTCTCCTTCATCCACTAACGTGTCAGGTTCTTCCACAGGCTTCTCCAATCGTTCCCGTTACTTCCGCCGACCATGGTTCGGAGGCGTCCGCTGAGTTGCCGGTTAGAGGGGCCAGCGCTCTTGGGGTCAGCAGTGGTCGGGGTAACCCGGTCATTGACCTGACAACTTCCCTTGAGACTGGTCCCAGTTCTGGACCGTCTTCTCGCACGTCCTCCCCTTGTCAGCCGAGCTCGCCGGGCGACACCACTTCGGACGCAACCATTAAGTCGAGCTCGGTCGGCGTGGCTGCCATGGATCCGGTATCTACTCTCGTGATGGAACAAGGAGACCGTATTCACAACGAGCACATTCATTTGGCTCGGTTGATCGCCCTCGCGCTAACTCAGCCACTTGAGCCGTCTGACTCGACTCAGCGCCAGGCTATCCTCCACGCTGAGTCGGCTAGCGCTCTGGTGGACATCCTTCGAGGCCAATATCAGCCTCCCAACTCGTCCGCCGAGTTAGCTCAGCTGCGAGTTGATTTACACTCGGCTGAGGCGTCCAACGCATCCCTCCAGAAGCGGCTGGGCTCTTCGCTGGACCAGGTTGCTCAGCTAAAGCTGCAGCTTGAGACATCCGAGCGAGAGTGCCACCTCTGGAAGCGTGAGGTTGACAAATCAGTCGGCCTCATCACTTCCCTCCGGAAAGCTTTAACTGCCTCCGGAGCTGAGCTCAAGCAGGCTAGGGCTGCCCAGACGGCTGAGATCACCGCCACTCAGTCCGCTCTCCATGCAGCCGAGCTCATGATCAAGAGCCGAGACGA
This sequence comes from Phytophthora palmivora, assembly GCA_008079305.1. NCBI lineage: Eukaryota > Oomycota > Peronosporomycetes > Peronosporales > Peronosporaceae > Phytophthora > Phytophthora palmivora. The sequence continues at coordinate 97,211 of VOQZ01002228.1, forward strand.
GGATATTACCGCTCTCTCCTGGTCAATCGTCGAGCGGGATGAGGCCTACAGATCCTCCAAGGCGTCTCGGCCAAGCATTTCCAGCAACTCCAAGAGATCGTGTTGTCGGTGGATGATGATGGCTCCCACAAGCTTCGCCACGCGAAGAAGATCATTGACGAGATGAGGGAGACCATTCTTCGTCAGAAGAGGGTCATCAGTCGGCAAGGGTTTGTACCCATGCATGATCCTCACATGGCTGCTGCGGCTGGAGCTGGCCTGGACGTTCCTGGAATGGATCCGGCTTCGCTCAAACTGAACGCTCGGCTTTGCCGTCTGCTAGCCGAGCGTTTTCCGGAAGTCATGCAAATTCCGGACGGTGAAGACCGGGTCGTGGAGTTGCGCATCTGCTCGCGACAATCCGGCTCGGCCGGTGTTCAGGCTTCGGCTTCCGACTCGGCTGCTGTTCCTACGCCAGGCCCTGGCTCGGCGGCAGCTTTACCACCGAGTTCCAGCTCGGCGAGTACTCAAGTCCCGCTTCGCCACCGCCCTTCACGGTCGATTGAAGCTCTCCGCCGAGTTCGGAAGGATAAACTCACGCCTTCCCAGCGCTTGCGCGTCCTGGCCAACCCTGAGTCGGCTACAGCTGCGGGTCCTCGCAAGCGGAAGGTTGTCCTTCCGCCTTTGCAGCCGTATGGCCAGCCATTGCCTGGAGAGGAAGGGTACGAGGAGGCTGCTGCTCTTATCGGTCCTCCGGACGATCGCTTGTTGGCAGCTTCCGACAGCGAATTGACGGTCCCACCGGCTCGGCCATTACCTCGTCAGAGGAAAACAGCTAAGACTGCTCCTCCTCAGTGCTCGGGAAGCTCATCCGCCGAGTCGAGTGGCCGTGCCATCCAGGATGCGAATGTTGACTGTGTGTCGGGAGGTGCTTCTGGCGGGGTAGCGTCGCATTCTGCCGCACCAACCTCGGTAGGCCAACCCGCCGGGTTAGCTGCGTCGTCGACTCAACCGGTCGCTCCTCTAGCGTCCTCATTGTCGATGAGCACTCCTCTAGCGATGACCGTACCGAGCTCATCCTCGGTTGTGGTTTCGGTTATTCCTTTATTCATTCGGCCCCTACGCCGAGTCCAGTGGCTCCACTTGGGATTCCTGCATTATTGCCAGCTCAATCTAGCTCGGCTAGGGGCTACCGTCGAGCTCGGTTGCTCGTCTCTTGGCCTGAAAAAATCATTCTGTGCCGTCATCTCGGGCTGCAGCCATTTCCGCCGGGTTGACGTCTCCGTACGGCTGCAGCTACTGCCCGCCAGGTTAACACCCAGTTGTTGGAGAACCTCGGGACTTCAGACACTCTGGCTCTTGGTCTCGGAGGTGGATCGTCCGGGACTGTGGGAACTCAGCCAAATTCATTTGGATCAGTTTCGCACCCGCTTGAGCTATTTAGCGACTCGACGGATGATGATTAGCCCAGTGCGGCTGACTCGGCGGTTGGTGCCTCGACCGCTGCTGGTGATGCCCCTGCCGAGCCTGCTTCCATTACTGCAAAGCTTTCACGCCTCGCCCAGCTATTTGGGTCAGAGGATGAGAGTGACAGCGGTAATAGCGGTGATTCGGACTCGGCTGATGGGCCTCATACGCCTGTCGTGACTTCGTCTGGTCCTCCTCAAGGCAAAGTCCAGAGTTACTTGGATGCTGGCCAAGTTCCCCCGGACCGCCTCCTGCTTCTGCTTCAGCTGGGCTTCCCTCTTCCTCTTATCCAACCAAGAAACACCGGAAAGGGAAGAAAAAGCACAAGCATAAGCACAAGCACAAGACCAAGCACAAGGGTCAGCACAAGAGCAAGCGCAAAGACCGCCACAAGGATCAACACAAGGAGACCAAGTCCCAAGCTAAGCGCCCGCGCTCGCCCTCACCGGGAGAACTGAGTGCGTCTGATTCTGGTGCTCCGCTTAAGAGACACAAGGTCTCGGCTCGTTCCCCAGCGGCTGCTAACTCGGCTCCCGGCCCTGAACCTTCTCCGAACTCGGCTGGCGGCTCTAGAGCTTCCCCGAACTCGGCTGGTATGGCCCTTCCGTCCCAGTTAAGTGTTTCGATCGCGGTGCTCCGTACTAGAGCTATGCTGTCGGCGTCCCGCGACTCCCGGATCACTCCCCAGTTAGCTCGGTTGCGGGACTTGCCCTTCTTCCACGCCGGGTCTCGGCGTTGTTGGTTGAAGATTTTGAGCCATCAGGCAGGGAGAGTTCCGATGGAGCCTCACGGTGCTCGGTCTCGAGTTCGAGTGACATTGTCTACACTAGCCGGGATACGGGCGTTCGTGGATGTCTTTAACCCACAGCATCCCTTCCAGCAGTTAAGGCGCATGCTCCCGGACACTCCATCGTTCTTTTCGCCTACGGTGTTGGAAGATGCCCGGACTCGGCTGACTTCTCACGCTCGGCCGTCGTCACTGATGGAGATACTCGGTGATCTGTGGGTTCGACTCCGTGGCGATCTACTATCCGGCGATCCCAGCTCGGCGGCTGACTTAGCCAAGTTCACTTGCCACAGTGTGGCCATGTGTGAATGCACCAACTGGCTCGTGGAGGCTAGTGTCCTTATCGGGCTCCATCCATCTTTTGATCCGAGCATCTTCCCTGAGGAGCTCGCCGAGATCCATGGTGTTTGGACCCAATATCGGTTGGAACGCAAGCGTCGAGGCAATGGGCTCCGTACCTTGATTGCCACCGCTGCGGAAGGATTGTACTCGGCTGTGACATCTTGGTCAGCGGACGGGACCCCGACTCCACTTGCCGACGCCGAGTTGTATTTCGATCCATCCGTTCCATTATATCCTCTGGTGAACCTACCCTGGGTTCACGATAGCGCCCCCTTGTCTGAGGAGGTTCTGGCGGTGGATCACCATGAACCTTGGCGAGCTTGGTGGTTACTTGACCCAGCTCGCCATCCCTTCAATACTTGTTTCCGTGCGAGGAACCCAGAGTTCATGATTTTCGCTCCAAAAGGCATGGACCCACAAGTGGTTGAGGATTCTGTTGATGATGATGTGGATTTAGCCGAGCCAGTTCCCGTCCAGCCGAGTTCGACTCGCGCGAACCGCTCAGGGATCTTCATATTTGAAGATCTTGATGATAGCGAGGTAAGTTCAACTCGGCCCAGCTCACCACCGGAGCCTTCGGATGACGGTCTTGGGTCTCCAAACCTCAGGGATGCGTCGCCCACAACTTCTCTGTTCGGACCCGACTCTCCGGTTTCGTCGGCTGGGCTTCTGCTACCAGCGGTGACCGACTCGGCTATTGGTAATACTGTTCCGCCAACGGGCTTGGCTATTGAACTTCTAGCCTCGGCCGCTCAGACTGTTGCTGCCCAGCCGCCGAGCAGTCACCTTCCAGACGACTCATCTTCTCCGGATCCGTCGCGGTTGCAGGAAATTTATTTTAGGCTCCGTCTTCATATCTCTTCCATTTCGTAAATATAATCATATATAGTTTGATGCAGTAGCATTTCGCCCAACTCAGCTTGCTATCTTCACTGAGCCGGCCGGGTTCTCTCAGTGCAATGGATTGTTATTCTTCATCTGCAACTTGCACCATTTGCAGACGATTTTCCCGTTTCTTTTGGCGCAAATAATCAAAGAGTAACCCTCCACAAGACAAATTCGACAAAGGTTCCCAACTCGGCTCTTCATAGCCGACCCACTTCACTTTGAACCTTCGCTCATTCCTTGCTGTGCTTGTGGGTAGTGGTAACTCGTCGTCCGAAATGGCTTCGACTTCATACTGACTGGCGCCTTCATTCGGTTCCCAGCTGTCTTCTGGAAGCAATTCTTCATCAAAGTCGAATCGTTGGTCTTCCTCGAGCTCGGCTGTAAGCCGAGTCGTGGGTCTCTTCTCGGCGTCAACCACTTTCTTCAACCGAGACACATGGATCACCGGGTAGAACCTGTATTCACTCTTATCTGGCAATTCCAACTCGTATGCGAACTCCTCAACTTTCTTCTTCACTCTGAATGGGCCATGCCATCTGTGCTCGAGTTTCTTAGTGAGCCCTTGCATCACTCGTTCCATGAACAACCACACTTGGTCGCCTTCCTTGAACAGCGACTTCGTAGACTCGGCTGGGATTCCCATCGACTCGGCGGTAGCTTCAACCGACTCGGCTGACGCTCCTCCCAACTCAGCAGTTTCCGAATTGCTTCTAGCTTGAGGCGTGGCTCTCCGTTCAACTCGGCTCAGCGACGCAGTATGCTCCTTTGCTCGGTGGGCTTTCTCCTTCAACTGGTACTCGGCTGCCAGACGCAATGCGACTTCTCTTTGTCAGTTTGCTTCCCGGCGCCACTCGGCTGGAGCTGCCAAATCAGCTGAGCTATTTTGACCGTGCCTGACTGACTCCGTCATAGCCTTCATCGTTGATCGCGCATCCCAGCCATGTACCAGGTAAAATGGGGTTTCCTGCCGAGTTGAGTCTCTTGAGTTGTTTATTGCATATACCATCTTCTCGGCTATATCATCCCAGTCAGCTTGTAATGGATCTTCCACGTAAACCCGCACTGTCTGGATCATTGTCTTCACTGACCGCTCTTGTTGACCGTTAGCTTGTGGTCTGTAACTCAGCGTGGCTCTTGACCTTGACTGTATCATCTCTGAGAACTTCTGGAACACCTCACTCATGAACCTGGGGTCTCTGTCATGACGAACCAGGGACGGAGCACCAAACCTCCGGAAGACACTTTCTTCAAATACTTTCGCCACTTCCAGTGCCCCTGTCTCGGCCATTGCTTTCGCTATCACGAACCCCGTGAAGTGATCTTGAAACAGTAATAGGGCCGTGTTGCCCCGCCGAGTTCATGGGAGTGGAATTACAAAGTCCATCGACACAATATGGAATGGTCGGTCTGACACGATGTTGCCAGGGGAATATCCTCTGAGCTGAGGCTTGCTCGTGCTGGTGCAACAATCTTCGCATGGCTGAACATGCCGCACCACGTCTGCATATAACCCAATCCAGTAGTAGTCAGACTTGACTCGGTGATAGGTCCGCACAATCCCTTGGTGACCTCCTTCCACCGAGTTATGGCAGTTCTGAAGGACTTCATCGACCGTGGTGGTTGGAACCACCAGTCTAAGGTTCAGACTCGGCTCGTCATCTCCACCCCGTCGGCGGCTTCGATTATGACGGTATAACAGTCCATCTTCGCTGAGAACAAAATCTTCTGCTACTTTACCGGGCATTTCTAACTCGGCGGAATGACAGTTGACTCAGCTCGCCTCTCAGGTAAGCTTTAAGATATGCCCACCGTAGCTCTTCATCTTGGGCCTTGTCAATGCGTCGCCGTCGTTCAGCTTGGACGACCGCCGGGTCAATATTATCGGCGCTTGGTACCCTGGAGGCGTTCAACTCGGCTTCGTCTCCTTGTGAACTCGGCTGTGTGTCCCCGAACTCGGCTTCACCACTGGTTTCAATTCGCCTAGCTGGCTGACGTCTTTGGATCTCCAGTTCCCTGTTCAGGTCGAGCTCTGTTGCTTCCGGCTGAGTCGAGTCTTCCTCGTTTGCTGGTACCGGCTGGTTTGTTTCTTTGCTCTCGTCATCTTTGAAACGGACTCGGCGTACCTGGCTACGAGTAATCGGGCACGCTTTCGGGCCTTCCTCGCAATCATTAGCGCCGGCGCCGGCCGTATACAAAATTTCTGGTATCCGATTCAGCGTCTTCAACTCGGCTTTTCGTTCAGCGTTCAGAACTACTCGGCTAATTTGGGTTTCCAATGCTTCTGTGGCCATTGAGTCGGCAGCCGAGTTGTATAGTCGTATCACATGTAGGTATTTGACCGAATTCAATTTTTTTGTCAATTCCTTGTGGCGTGCCAACTCGACTTGAAGCGTTTCCTTCTTACAGGCTATCACCCCCATGGATTGCTGGATTGCAAGCCGCGAGTCACCCACGATCACCAAATCTGTCACTCCACGGTCGATAGCAGCTTTCACCCCATTATTCATCCCCGTGTACTCGGCTAAATTGACCGTGGTCGACGAGAGGTACGCACTCGCAGCGATCTCAATGTCCCACTCAGGTAAGCGCCACAATATCCATGAACGGCTGCCATAGCCGCCATTCTTTTCCGTCTTCGCCGATCCATCAAAGGACAGTACGTACCCCTTATAATGCCGTGGTAGTTTGGCATACAGGAGCTCAGGGTCCAGTCGGACCGTAGCCGAGTTCTTCGACGGCGGGGCGATGTGTTCCAGTAACTCGTCTAACCCCACATGCGAGGTTATTGACGCTTGCAACAATTGGACAAAGTCGACATCGCGTTCTCGCACTCTCTTTATCTTCAGATGGTAGGGTGACAATAGTACAGCGAAACTTACAGCTCGGCCATATAACGACGTGGACTGAAAGACCCATTCCAATGTGGAGAATCGGGTGTACACATGTAGTACTTTGCCTGCTAGCAGTGTATGGCATATCTTCAGTAGCTGGAGTAACGCTAACACTTCTTTCTTAGCTGGGTGATAATTAACTTCGTTTTCCTTCAACACCCTGCCGCAAAATCGTACGGGGTACAGCTTGTCGTCATGCATCTCCATCAGTGTGCTGCTTAATGCCCAATTGTTAGCAAAAAGCATGATGTGAACCTCTTTAGCCGAGTCGAAATGGCGCAGAATCGGCGCTGTTGCTACTCGACTTTTTAACTCGGCGAAAGCTGCTTGAGTGGCCGACAAGTCTTTGTTACCTTCGAAGTCACTGTCTTTCTGCTGATAGAGTACTGCCCCATACACAGCCAGGTTCTGAATGAACCTGCCGTAGTAGTTCAATTCCCCTAGAAATGCTTGTATGCCTTTCTTCGATTTCGGGAATGGGAGCTCGGATATTGCAAGCGTTTTCTTTGGGTCAGCTCGTATTCCCTCAGAGGTTACTTCGTGTGACAGGAAATCAACCTTGGGCTGCACTAATATGCTTTTCGAGAAGCTGACACTGAACCTGCACTCGGCTAGCCGAGTCAGTAGCCTATCCAATGTTTTCAGACATTCATCGAAAGTTGCTCCACCAAAGCAAATGTCATCCACAAACGACCGCCGGGTAAATACTGGCGTCAAAACCGATTGGTCTGGTTCTCCACACGTGAACATATCGCCCTCAGGGCTGTCAATCAATTCTTGGAGCGGATCGAGCTCGGCTAAAGCTCGGTTGTCAGCCGCAAATTTGGTCAACGAACTCGGCGGTTGAGTTGGGTCACCCCCTTGACTCTGTCGCCGAGTTGCCGCTACTTCTTCTGCCCGGCGGATTCTTCTAGCAAACTCCGACCATCCACCTTTCGGTTGGACATACCCCCATAATGCGTTATCAATCATTCTTTGGTATATCATGGGGGCATTTTTGAATCCAAACGGCATACGTAACCATTCGAAGTGCCCTAAGGCACAAACGAAAGCTGAGATCCGCCGAGCTCGGCTGGTCATCATCACTGCCCAAAAACCGCTAGCCGCGTCCAATGAGCAAAACCACAGGTATTTCTCCAACTCCGAGAGTAAATCATCCACTAATGGCATCGCATATTCCATAATCATCGTAATTGCATTCACCTTCTTGTAGTCGATACACAATCTGATATCCACACCGTTCTTCTTGAGAACGATACCAATGGGCGAGGCTCATGGACCCTTCGAAAATGACACCAATTTCGCTCGTAACAGTCCCTTGAGCAACTCGTATAGTGGTTTCAAGTACTTCAGTGCTACCCGCCGAGCTCGCTGCTTGATAGGTGGGTGGTCACCTACATCAATATCGCACACAACTCCGTAGGCTGGCGGAGGTAAGGCATTACCACTGGATATCATTATCTGCTCATTCCGTTTCAGTAGCTCAGTCAGCCTAGTTGCTTGCTCAGGAGTGTGGGCAGAACATTCCACATTAGTTCCTTTGTAGTCAAGTTCGATAGGCACTTCCTCACTGAGATCGGGTAGGAAAGCCAATTCATGAGCGTAATCCTCCAAATGAAGCGTCTCTCCTTTCCTGTCAAAGTCAGTGAACCGGTAATTGGACTCAGCTACCGGCTCATCATCACTAGTACTTGCTGCTGCCGCAAGATATCGCAGCCGAAGGTCTTCTTCCGGGTTGTTAGTTATTGCATCATAGGTCGCTTCCGGTCCACCAGAGTCGTCATTCGCTTCATTAGCCGAGTCGGCTTGACCTTCCAAACAGGTTTCGGGCATATCCAGCTGAGTCAGGTGAGACTCCGCATCTCTCTCTTCCCATATGACACCTTGTTTGTTTCGACATTCACTCAAAGGCTCCATAGCCGAGTTAATTCCTTCCAACTCAGCTAACCCATCCGGATCTTCTGAGTCAATTCCCTTCGACTCGGCTATGATTCCCGGTGTATCCGTCGCCTTCTTCTCGGCATCCACAGCGACCCAACGCTCGGTGCACGTTAACTGTTTCCCCGTTTTGGCCTCAGGCGGTCTCTCCTTCACTCCCTTGGGCCAGTGATACGGTTTGCGTTCCACAGCTGGTGGTTGTCGGGATAGCCAGTCTGCGTACAACTCTTGTTCTTTGTACAGCAAATCCTTGTCGATTGCTGATTCGTACGCGAGTACTTGCCAATCCCGGTACTTAGCCGAGTTCAATCGCACGTACCCCTCTGGTGGCAGCATCCCATGTGGTAGCCAAATTACAACCGGGAAATGTGCCGGGCACCGTACTGACGTTGGCCGTGTACTGGTCAAATAAACCCTGGTCGCCTTGCCTTTAGCATTCATCACTATGGTAGGTATCCAATCATCTGTCCGCCTCACCCACAATTCATGGGTCAACTCACTCGGCTGTTTGCGGAGGAGCTTGAACTCGGCCGTCGCTCGGTCTGATAGATAGACTGCTTCTGTAGGTCCGTCCGCCGTCTGTAACCCATATGTTTGATCGTCTGTATCTTTCGAAGACCGCAACAGCGGGACCACCACTTCGTCTGGTAACTTAGCTGCCGAGTTGTAGAGATCCAGCCGGATTCCCGCAGGGATCGTGAAGTCGGTGCCTAGTATGAGGTCGACCCCGGCGTGATGAGGCATTATCCATACCTCAAACTCGTAAACAACTTCCCAGCCGAGTGTAACTTTTACCAATGCTTTGTGGGTGGTCGACACCTTGTCTTTACCGATCCCTTGGATATCAATCTGTTGGTCTCGGCTGGCGTACTGCTTCAATCGCAATCTTCTAGCAAGCGTAGAGCTCACCGCCGAGACGGTCTGATAGATAGACTGCTTCTGTAAGTCCGTCCGCCGTCTGTAACCCATATGTTTGATCGTCTGTATCTTTCGAAGACCGCAACAGCGGGACCACCACTTCGTCTGGTAACTTAGCTGCCGAGTTGTAGAGATCCAGCCGGATTCCCGCAGGGATCGTGAAGTCGGTGCCTAGTATGAGGTCGACCCCGGCGTGATGAGGCATTATCCATACCTCAAACTCGTAAACAACTTCCCAGCCGAGTGTAACTTTTACCAATGCTTTGTGGGTGGTCGACACCTTGTCTTTACCGATCCCTTGGATATCAATCTGTTGGTCTCGGCTGGCGTACTGCTTCAATCGCAATCTTCTAGCAAGCGTAGAGCTCACCGCCGAGACGGTCTGATAGATAGACTGCTTCTGTAGGTCCGTCCGCCGTCTGTAACCCATATGTTTGATCGTCTGTATCTTTCGAAGACCGCAACAGCGGGACCACCACTTCGTCTGGTAACTTAGCTGCCGAGTTGTAGAGATCCAGCCGGATTCCCGCAGGGATCGTGAAGTCGGTGCCTAGTATGAGGTCGACCCCGGCGTGATGAGGCATTATCCATACCTCAAACTCGTAAACAACTTCCCAGCCGAGTGTAACTTTTACCAATGCTTTGTGGGTGGTCGACACCTTGTCTTTACCGATCCCTTGGATATCAATCTGTTGGTCTCGGCTGGCGTACTGCTTCAATCGCAATCTTCTAGCAAGCGTAGAGCTCACCGCCGAGACGTTTGCAATATCTTCACTCGCCTGTCATTCACAGCGCCCATTACGAGTGCGCGCATCCGAACTCGGCGGTCAAACTTCTGTGACAACCACCAGCCGAGTCGCCGCTGCACTCACCATCGCCGAGTCGTCTTCATCCGACTCCTCGGATTCACGTTCATTACCGTCGCTATCACTCATTCCTTCGTCCGTCCCAACCGATCCCTCGGGCCATCCTGCTTCCCCTACGAAGGCGAACACGAAGTTCGCCTCCACCACAGGTTCAGCTGACTGTGGCAGCCCGGAAAATTCCAACCCAGTCAGTGTTGGCGGGCTGCCGAGTTTAAATCACTCGGCGTGTAGAGATCTTGGAGTTCTTCTGGGACTTTGGATTTATCAACGTTATTCTTGACGAAGAAAGCCAGCTTTTCGTAGCGGCGGAAGAGTTCACATTGGCCGACTTCGTGGATTTGTTTGCAGAACTTGCAACGTTTCCGACAAAAGTGAGCCGAGTGGCCCATGCCCCCGCACGCGGCGCAAGGCCCATATTGCTGTCGTTCTCTCGAGATATCCCGGCGGTCTCGTCCCTCAGTCGGTCCTCTAAATGGTCTAGCCGAGTTCCTCGGGGTCCTAGCCGAGTCGCCTCGGTCACTGGTGAACCCGGCATCGACGTAATCTGTGTCATCTTCCGACTCGGCGTCTTCATCCTGACCATGTGCACTGTATCCATCCGAGTCTTCAGAATCATATAGCTCGGCGTCTCGGCTTAGTAGGCCCCGGCCTGCTTCAGTGTGTCCTGTTGATCCGTAAAGTTCTTCAACGACATATTCCGCAGTATTTATCCGTCGATCCTGACTCTCTTCTCGGCGTCGATCACTTCTACGATCTTCTCGGTGTATCTCTCGCTTGTCATCTCGGCGGCCGTCGCGTCTGTCATCTCGGCGTCGATCGTCCCGTCGGTCGCCTCGGCGCAATTCATCTCGGCTTCTTCCTGAAACTAGCCGATCTCGTTGTTTCTTCCGCTTTTCGCCCAGAATCTTCTTGTTGATGATCTGCTCGACTCGGTGGATATCATTTAGCTGAAGTGGGGACAGCATGTCCATGATGTCATCGTCACCGCAATTCAGGAGGAACTGCTCGACATGGTCGGCAGCATCGGCCCCACCACGCTCGTACTGGATCTTCGCCGTTCGTGCATACCCATTTAGCCGAGTCAAGAAGTCGGAGATCGTCTCTTTATCCTTGCGCTTAGCCGAGTAGTATCACGTCCTGGCCGATTGGTCAAACTGTGAGCAGTAGTAATCCAGGAACGCCCCGCTCAGCAGGTTACACCGCGTTTGGGTCTTCCTCGGGAGTTGGCGATACCAACTTTTCGCCGTTCGGCCAAGGCTGAGCGAGAAGGGTTCGCATCAAGAGTCTTGGGGCATACGTGTGCCCTTCATCTCGTAGATGAACCTCTTAAGCCACTGTAGTGAGTCATCGGATCGATACCACCGGCCGTCGAACTGGGCTATTTTGTCTAAGGAGACATGCGACCTCAATTCCAGATACTGGGATCCTCCCTGATCACCCCTGTCATTGCTGAGGTGGTAGATCTGGTCTTTAACCGTATCATCTCGGCTTGGGCGGTAACCATGGTCATCATCAGAATCATCCCCCGCCTCAGCCGAGTTGTCTTCTTCGGATTCCCACTTATTGCGTCCTAGCCGAGTTCGACTCTTCTTCGGACTCAGCATGTGCGAGTCTTCGAAGTACGGCGTCCCTGCTGTCGCCCGAAACCGCTCGCCTTTCTTCGTCTCGGGTGTCTTCATCGTCGTGATCTTGCTTGGGTTCGTCGCTAGTTGACCACCCTTGGGGTCCTTCAGGTATGGGGCCTTACTCGGCATTTCGCCGAGTTGAGGCTCCATTCCGCCGAGTTGATACCCTGCTCCGCCGAGTTGGGAACCACCATCTGAAGCTGTCAATAGCCGGGGTTTGATCTGTACTCCGAAAGCCTTCCTCAGCTTTCCCCTCCAACGTAACAGCTCCACACTAGCCAAGTCAAGATTCCAATCACTTAGAATCCACGGACTCGGCCGACTGGTGACCCGGAAGCCCATTGCTTTTAACAGCAATATTGTCGTCTCGGCTACTTCCGCGGTGTCGGACCACTCCATTGGCCCAGCCAGCAAAGGCCCCAGTGATGTCCATCTCGCCTGCGCCAACGGGACTGGGGCGAATAACTTCATCCATTCACTATCTCTCATCATCTCTCCGCCGAGTTGCGCTAACACTTTGTTTGCACTCGGCGTATCCGCATTTCGTGTCGCTCTCGGAACAAGGGCGGACGTTCCCCTTGAGCAACACCTTGATCTTCGTCGTCCGCGTCTTCACCGAACTCAACAGCCAGGTTTTGCTCCACCGGACGCGGAACTCCCATCCGGCCCACTTGGAGCGATAATTCCCCAACTTCGCCGAGTAGCCCGGCTGTCGTCTTCACGTAGCCGAGCTTGGCTTTTTCTTCATAGTCTCCATCATCCTTCTCTTCATCACTTGCATGACCTTGGGCGTCCTCCTCCTCGAACGGAACACTGCTAGATCCGTCCGCCGTCGCGTCCATCGTCATCGCAATAGCCGAGTCCGCCGAGTTGGCAAAACTCGCCGCGCATATCCCCGCGTGGGGAGAGCCCTTGGCCGTCGCCGGCTATCTTCACGTAGCGTGCTCGTTCCCTTAGTCATCCTTCTTCTTCTTCTTCTTGTTTGCTCGAAACTTGGTTACCTTGGTACCTGCGAAAAATAAGCGGACCCCTGTTCCCGGGTCGCGGCACAGGTTGTGGTATTGCAGAACGCACAAATCCGTCAGATATGGGTAAATAGAACGCAACCACAACAATCGCCGAGTTAGGTCGGCGTTTGTTGGCCTGCGCTGGGTTGTCCCCTAGCGGTTCGGCCCTTCCGGGACAGCTGGTGTCTCGCTTCCGCCGAGTATCAACCAACCAAGCCAGCCAATGATATGTTATCCCGTGCCCTCCACCAAAGGATGGACGACGGCGCGTTAGCGCTTTTACGGGTCGCCGAGGCAAAGGCTACTCGGCTGAAAGAGTAACGGTACCCGGGCTGTACGGTATACCGACCCGCCGAGCTGGGCGGGGTTTGTTCTTTGCGCTTGGCGAGACACGCCCTTCCCCGGGCCAACCTATTCTCTTGTCGCTACCAGTCAGAACTCTACAAGCTATGCCTCTCGAGTTCTGACGGCAGACATAATCCGGCCCGTGCAGGGACTTACCGGAAGAGTGTACACGTGTTCTGGACCTAGCAAATTCTGCTCTGTTTAATACTAGGGGCTTAAGCCCCTTTTCGGATTCCTAATTGGTTCCTATACAAATATCTAGTGAAATAGAGTCGTTATAGATCTTGCCGACCTTTCAGCCCAGTCGATGCGACTGTTCCCGGTTCTCCCAATGGTCGTTAGCCCCTGTGCCTTGTCGCATCTTCTTCTGGTAGCTCTGAAGGTACGGCGTATGCACGAGATGATGTTTGTGTAGCTGTGCTACGTGCTCTTGGGAGTGAGGAGTTTAAAGACTCGAACGTCACCCTGTCTGCGCGGCTGCGAGCGCGATTACATCGCTATACCCTCGAGGGTGGTTTGCTGTATTACAGCACGGGTACGGATGATACCCCCCGAGTGGTGGTTCCTCATGATGAGGAGTTGAAGTATCGTATCCTCTATGAGGCACACGACGTTCCGCTGAGCGGTCACCTTGGTCGTGAGAAGACTTATGGCTCTGTGAGCCGGGATTATTGGTGGCCCAAACTAAACAAGTGGGTGAAATCGTACGTGAGTACGTGTGAGTCGTGTCAACGGGTGAAACCCTCGCCGCATTCGGCAGCGCCTTTGGCGAGTTTGCCTGTCCCTTCTGGGTGTTGGCAGTCCATTAGTATGGACTCTGTGTTGCCTGCCGAAGGATTCGGCAGGCAACACAGGCGTGGAGGTCTTTGTGGACCGATTGAGCAAGATGGCTCACTTAGCGGCGGTGCCGGATACCATTGATAGTAAGGGTACAGTGCCGCTGTTTTTGGATCGTGTCTTTCGACAACATGGACTCCCTGAGTCAATTGTTTCTGACCGTGATCCCCGTTTCACGGGTGAGTTTTGGTCTGCGGTGTTTATGGTGCTAGGCACTAGACTGGATATGTCTACGGCGGACCATCCGCAGACCGACGGTCAGACTGAACGCGCGAATCACGTTGTCGAAGACATTCTGCGCAGCGTCTGCGCTGAAACACCGAAGCGTTGGAGCGCCATGCTCCTAGTTGTGGAGTTCGCAATGAACAATGCGGTACATGCCTCGACAGGCTTCACCCCGTTCTATGTGAATGGCCTCACGCACCCTCGCGTCCCGTTGACGCCGTCACGTCGTGACTCTGGGCTTGATGGGGGAGAAGCCGAGTGCTAGCTGACGTCAGCCCTACCGCTGTGCGGAAACAAGTGGATGACTTTCTGCACTACGCCTCAGCGTTTTACGTCACGTACGTGACGCGATGGCTGAAACCCAAGACGTTCAAAAGGAATAAGCGGATGCAAGAGGCAGACGAAATGTGTGGAAATTTGAGGTCGGAGACCTGGTTTTATTAAACGCTAAAAGCTTACCTACACATGCAGTCTCTGCGGTCTTCAAGACGAAGTTGCGTCCTCGCTTCATCGGACCGTTCAAGGTCGTGGCCAAGAAGGGCCTGGCGTACACGCTCAATCTTCCGAAGAAGATGCGCACCCACCCGGTGTTTTACGTAGGCTTGCTTAAGCCATACCGGGACCCGAGCCAGGTGAGCGCGGAAGCGCTAGCACCGAGGGGAAAGCCAACGGCTACTGTTGAGCGCCGCTCCGCTGCAAGCGCACCAGCAGGTCAATCTGACCCTGCAGACGAGCGGCCAAGTCGCGCAGCTCAACATTCGAGCGCTCCAGAGCCGCCATGCGGTCTGCCTGCTGGTTCCCAAGTTTCTCAACGCCCTGCGAGGCCTGGTCTGCGACCTCGTCGACATGGTGTTCAGCCTGCTCCAGGTCATCCGCGAAGCGGGAGAGCTGACCCGCCACCCATTCGCGGAAACCGCGGTGCTATGCGAATTCACGCTCCACAGCGTGCACGCGGTCGGCCGTCGCATAGCGAGAATCCAGCGGAGGATAGGCGCCCTCCGACGTTGCTGGATCAGCATGGGGAGCTCCATTACCGCTTGGAGCGATTGGTGAAGCGCCGGCGGCGCCGTGGTCATACCCAGTATCTGGTGAAATGGCGGGACATGCCTCCGTCATGGGAGTATGAAGTGCCGCTCCGGCAAGACTGCCCTGACGTCGTGGACGCTTTTGATCGGGAGCACCCGAGGCGGCAGTCGCACCCTCGACCGACTCGTCGGTCTGCTCGCGCTTCCAGGTGCTAGAGCGTGCTGACGACGTGTCAGAGCGCGCCCGATAGCTCGATCGTTGAGTATCGCGCGACGCAGTAGCCCCATGGGGGCGAAATCTATGAGATCGTAATAGGTCGTTGACCTTTCGCTTCGCATATCGGAAGCGCAGCCGACGTTCAAGCAGAACGTCTTGCTTGCTGAAGCTAGCTCGTAGAGCTACAAGTGAAGCCAACTTGCGCGAGTGTTCCACCCAGTTTTGGAACTGCGCGTCTGCTTCGTGAGAGAGCTCGCCAGGTCGGAAGACCACTGGGATTCTCCGCATGTCCGGGACGGACAGGTTGTTGCTTTTGTCGCTCAGATGCTGAGTATACTCCGACGGAGTTGTCCGTTGGGGCTTCAGGTACTGCTCACGGAGCTGAGTACGTGCGGCCACCTGGTCAGGTGTTGTGGCCTCGGGCCCGATGACGTACGTTGGCAAGAGTTGCTGGGCAGCCTCCCGAGCAACAACCGCGGGATCGCGGGGCCGGAAGCCATAGTTCTGTTGGGAATCGCTCACCAAGGGTCGAGCCTCTGGAATGTTGGAGGGTGGAGCACCACGCTGTTGTTCCAACTGTCGGCCCTGGGCCTCATCCAACGGGTTGGTGATGATGTTGGCCTCGGGGATTTCCCCTTCCTCGCGTGAGGATAGCGCTGATCCACCGTATAGGGATCTCAGCGGCGATGGTCGTTCGGGGAACGGATTCGGCGTTCGTAGTTGGCGTTACTCTGATGATCGTGGTGCCGAGACCTCCGACATACGCGAGGGTGAGCCCCCAGTGCTCTCCTCGTAGTCGAGCTCATCCTCGGGCACTAAACCATACCCGGTGTTTGGTCCTGGACCAGTTGGTGGCGGAGCGTCACCTTGCGTAGGTGTCATGGGCTGTATGCCGTGGCGGCGACGATACGCGGTGTAGTATTCTCTCACTGAGAGACGCGATGCACTTGGGCTATGCCCTGACGGTTGTGAGCTGTGGGCTGGAGGATATCCCTTTTTTTGGGTCAAACTCTGCGCAGGTCAACTCGTGCGCAACTCGCTTTTTGGGTCAACTCCTGCGCAAGTTGACCATGTTTTGACCCATCACGTGACTGCATTTTTCCATATGTGATATCACTACTAAACTTTATATTATGAAATTGTGATAAATTATATATTTGTAAAGGTGAATATACGAATAGCATTGAACAAACAATTCATACTCGGTATGCAAATTAGGCAACTGGTTTGTATGCGCCTGCTTAGCCCGTCAGCTATCAGGTGGCGTGGGTTCGAGTCTCATGCCCGTAGGGAAATCGATGCTTGAGGTAAGTGTCGTGTGTCAGTCCTCCGTCGGTTCCGAGACATAATAAAGTGTTTGGGTCGACACGCTCCATTCCTCTAGGGGTATGAGTCTCATACGGAACAGCTGGGCAGAACTTTCCAGGATAATTGCACCACCTGGAGAGTTCTAGCCAATCAGCGTTCGACGGAAGGTAAATGGGATTATTCCCTGGTCACAAACGTTCTCGATTGGCTAGAATCCCTTCTTTATAGAAATTCAATATCTTATATCAAGTATAGTGAAACCAAGTCAAATTTTAAAATACGATAAATTTAGAAATATTAACATCTGAGCATAAATTAATTCATGCAAAAGATAATATATTTATCTTTTAAGTGCCATTTAAGTTTGTGGTAAAATGTAGCATAGCATGTACTACTACACTACCTTCAGTATTCAGGTGATACAGATATATCTGAGTCGTCGTCCGAGTTCAAATCGTCAGAATCAGCCAAGTCCGATTCGGATTCCACTTCCAGATGATAATCTGATTCAAACCTTGGCCCTCGTTGTGGCGAAGCGTGACTCGGAGCTCTAGCTCTACGGTTGGAAATGTCATTAATCAATCGAACATTGTCACGGCTCTGTTTTTCGATGACACTGATAAACTGTACCACATCAGGGTGTGGTACGGAGAAAGCATCGTTGAGCGTGCGGTTGTATCTTTCAAGATGGTTGTTGGTCCGGTTGACGATGTCCTCATTGAGACCATTGACATTCCACCATTCAGGGACAAATTTCTTGATCCAGGTATTCGTAAAATATTTCCAAAACTTTTTCCAACTCTCTCTTGAATACAGTATACCTTGATCCCTGCAGTCACGCTTGATCATTCGTCGTACATCAGGGATCCCTCTGAACACGATATCGCACCGACGAATTAGGGTAAGACCATCGATGCACCCTTCACGCATGGCCAAAGCCACTTCTTCTTCGGTAATTTTTAACTTGAGCATTTTCCGACGTAATGCTTGCTTGAAGTGAAAAAGGCATCCCACAATTCTAGAATCTGGAAACTGGTCCTTGACAGCTTTGATCATCGCAAACTCAAAATCACAGACAATATGAGCTGGGTCTAGCCTCTTCTTAGATGCAACACAAATGTAATGAAAGATGTGTTCGTAAATCTGGGAAGTTTTTCCGGAAGTCAACACGTACCAAACTGGAAGATATAAATCAGAAATCGGGTCGTACATCATCACAATAACCAATTGGTAGAACTGAGTTGGTACACATCTGAATGTTGCATCAACGAAAAGGGAGCAGTGTCGCTGTTTCAGGCGATCCATTAGCAGTGGGTGGGACCAACCAATTAATCGATGCAATACTTCGTCTTCGTAATAAGTGAAGTGGAACTGGAAAAACTTCAGACCCGGACTGTGCTTGACATCACACAGTGGCTCTATTTCAATTCGACCAAAAATTTCCCTTCCAAAATGGTTTCTCCTTGTCCGATACAAACGACCCATAATTTGTTTCTTTGTCGCTCCTTGCACAATGATGCTGTCGTCGCTATAGAATTGCTCTCGAATAATTTGCCACACTTCTCTTGGCGAAAGAGTAACATCGCGAATACCAATTTCATCTGTCGCCAGTAACATTTGCTGTTTCCAATTCACGAATGTTGGTGGAGGGCCATTCGGAACTTGACGCATTTCTGGAACACAATCAGATTTGTGATTCCCTCGCACAACGGCACCCATTCTGGAAATATATAGCTTAGCTAAACACTGGGTGCGGCGGTACGAACTGCAGCGGTAGTTCCGAGTGGCACCACCTCCATGGTAGAACGAGTATTGATATCCTTGATAATGAACCGATTTAGAACCTGAAACAGGTTCGACACTGTCTGGCAGTATAAATCTACTGCTTGTTATTTCATCTTCAACTTGACGACCTTCACTCTCTTGACTGCTCAAATGCGAACCATCATTCGATTCATGGCTCGAAAACCTCTCGGTGATATCAGGGAGATTGAACCCGTCATCATCTACAACTTGATGACCATCACTCCAGTCGGAGTGTGACGATTGGCTTGGTATAATTTCGGTGTGACCAGACGATATGTCACTCATGGCAGAGCCATAGTCATCACTAATATCGGAGTGGAACGAGTCGGAAGAGTTAGCGTTGAAGACGTGTTGGTGATCCATGTTGCCGGACAGGAAGAAGGGGTTTAACTTGGTAGTTGGAGGAGTTGCTTTAGAATTGGTAGAATTGAAAGTGAACTTCAGGGAACTACTTGGTCCAGCACCATCACTTTCGGAAGGTAATAGATGGGATGTGTAGAGCACCTTGTCATCTCACCTTATTGTTATATTTAGATTAGTGTCAGTTTTTCATGGGAAACTACATATTTATTGTTATATTCTTTTTTAACCAACCTGCGATGCCAATAAAAATGGTAATTTAAATTTATTGTAGCAATGCATTATCACTGGCTAATATTCCTGGTCTAACAATAACACCTGTCGACCGTGATAATTTTTGACCATTAATTGACCAATAAAAAAGTTGCGCAGGAGTTGACCCAAAAAGCGAGTTGCGCACGAGTTGACCTGCGCAGAGTTTGACCCAAAAAAATCACTCCGGCTGGAGACCCAGGGGCTGCGGGCATGTGTATGTGCCGCGCAGCAGTTTGGAGAATGTGCTCGTTGAGCAGAAAGATTCGCCACGTGACGTGGTGTGACCTCAACTGGAGGAACACGGGTGTTCCTCGGTTTGATGGGGGAGAGTGTAACGGGGTTACACGTGAGGTTACCCTTTTCGTCTGTATGACACAAGGGTTACCTCTGTTGAGGAGTGTGGCCTCAGGTCCACTCATTGAGCTAGTATCTAGCGTTAGCTATAGGCTATAGTGAGGTGCAGGTATTCGCACCGTAAGCGGCAGAGCCGCAAGATCAATACATTCAGTTTGCATTTTATCTAGTCCTACGGACTGTGTTTGGGTTCTCCGATAGAACCCTCCCTTTGACTCTCTGAGTCGTACGTCTTCCTCTGACGCAAAGCTACGGCAGCCCCGCTGCACTACTCGCCTCGCGCGAACGCGGTCATCCTTCAGAAAGTACCCTATCATGTTGCGCGCGGTGATCACGTCCCAGTTCCAGAAATTAGCCTCGCATCAACTGTTGGCACAACGCAAGACATTTTGGTTGTTCTAGGACGATCTTGATGGCGTCTCCTGTGTGGGTAACATAGGTCCACAAGTCGGTAATGTGATGTAGCGAACATCAAGTTTGGCCCTTGGCTGAGTCTAAGGAGCCGTGGCCTACGGTACAAGATTGCGACGCACCAGAGCTCGGCTTTAAAAGCAGCTTAGGAGCAGTGGTCTACGGTACGGACTCGGCTGAAGACCTCTTAGAGGAAGAAGCCGAGTCCAAGGACTCGGCTATGGCACGGATCAGCTCTGTTACAGACGAGCTCACGCTCGTAACATGAGCGAGCTCATAGTCCGGTCTGCGCGAAAGCGCATCGGCAAGAGCATTTTGCCTGCCAGGCTTATACTTCACCTCGAAGTTGTACTCCGCAAAGAAGGAGAGCCAACGGGCCATCCTCTGCGAGAGGTCTGGCGACTGTGTCGCGGTGCGTAATGACGCATGATCAGTGAAGATCACAAACGGCTTAGAGCCCAGCAGGTGCACCCTGAATTTGACGAGAGCGTACTTCATAGCAAGTAGCTCTTTGTCATGAACTGGATAGTTCTTCTCAGCAGCCTTGAGCTGCCGAGATTAAAACGCAATGACGCGTTCACGCCCATTGGCGTCTGCTTGCAGCAGTGCACAGCCAATGGCAAAATCAGATGCGTCACAGACGACACTGAACGGACGATCCGGGTCCGGAAGAGCCAATATTGGCGCTTGGAGGAGGCTCTCCTTAATGGCTTCGAAAGCCGATTGCTGTTCGGTGTTCCAACACCACTCAGCGTCCTTCTTCAGGAGGTTGGATACTGGCCGCGCCAACTCAGCGTAATTCTCGCTGTACTTGTGCAAGTAATTGGCAAGGCCAAGCCACTTCCTTCAGTCCTTCAGGTTCACAGGAACCGGCCAATCAACAATGGCCTTGACCTTAGCAGGATCCGCTCTCAGGCCACGCTTCCCAATGAAGCATCCCAGAAACGGGATTTCCTCCGCGTCGAAAATGCATTTATCAGCATTGGCGTATAACTTGTTTGTGCGCATGCACTCGAGCACCGCTCTCAAATGGTCGACGTGATTCTCCACGTCAGACCTCCCGTGCTCCGCACGACTATGGACGAATATTTCGTCAAAGTACGTCTGTGCGTACGCCCGATGGGGCCGGAATAACTTCGTCGCCAGACGGTTAAACGTTGCCGGCGCGTTCGATAGCCCTTGGGGCATCACCAACCACTCCCAGAGCATACCGCTCGGAGTGCTAACCGCCGTAAGCGGGATGTCACTAGCTCGCATGAGCCACTGGTAATACCCATCGACTAAGTCGAGCGCACTATACAGTGTACACCCCACCATGTTGTTCTGGAGAACATCCTTTCGAGGAATCGGCGTCTGCGCCGGAATGGTGGCCGCATTCAGCTTGTTAAAAGCATGGACAATGCGCCATTTGCCATTTGGCTTTCTGACACAGAACGTTGGCGTGGAGTGTGGAGACTTACTCTCTCGCACTAACCCAGCCTCGTGCTTCGCACGGAAAAAGGCGTCAATGACGTCACACTGTTCCTTAGGAAGAGGCCACTGCCGTGTTACGCAGTATTTGGTTCCTGGAACCAGGTCAATCTCATGACGAACACCTCGATCCGGAGGCAGAACCATAGGCGGGGTCTTTGAGACGACGTCGCCATACTCCAGTAACAACGAGTGAAAAGGATCCGATGGATCTTTCAGGATCGCCGATCCACTACGCGCATTAAGCGCCTGCTTCGTGTCCTCCAGGACCGCTTCGTCAACAAGTGACGACGAGTTCAACTCTTCGGCTGGTTGTATTAAGACCACTTCGGCTAAGCCGCCCGTCTTCAAGGCGTCTCCGAGCTCGCCCACAGACATCTCGTCTAGCTTGAGCAAAGCATCAACAGTGGGGAGGTCACTAAGGCTGATGTCGCCATCGACTTCTCCCGTCACTCCATTTACGAGTGTGTATAACTGCTCACTGCAGTCGCGTGGAGCATCCTCGCTCGACACGCTGGACACCTCGTCCGACGTATACAACGTCGCAGACGCTCTGCGTCTCATTCTCATCCTCCTCCGTGCCCGAGACCGGGTGGAAGAGGGCAACAAGGCGACATCACTATCGCCCCGTCCAAGTGCCGCGGCACTGACGTTCCCGCAGGAACCAATGTCTCTCGAGACACTAGGCATTCCATGCCCTTGAACCGGTGGATTACATGCCACTCCATGCGCATTAGTAGGGCCGCGCCCAAAATGCCTCGACGTACCGTCGACAATGCTCAAACGAGCACGCAGCAACTTGCCATCCGGCCGAGTGCTGCTCAGTGGAGTACGTGCCACTACACAATTTTCATCCGGGCGTAGCCCGTGAAATCTCGGCTCATTGCCGACCGCGTCCACCTGGACACGCGGTGGTGCGTCCCTCGCCGGACCGACACCACCCAGTGGATTACGTGCCACTCTACGTTTGTCCAACGAGCTACGCTCGGGACCAGCAGACGTTGTCAACGTCGCTCCTAACTCGGGGCTAGTGTCCCCGACACAGGCGTTCTCTAACTCGGACACGCCAACGTCCAGCAAAGAGACCAACTCAGTCCAATGCTCGCGCCAATAGCGCTTCTGCGTCCTGGCAGAGGTGGGTTGATGATTCGCCAAAGCTCCATCAGGAGAGAAGTGCGTAGCACCTAATGTTTTCGACTTCCAGTCGATCCATGGCTCGTGGCGTTCCAGCCACGACATGCCAAGTATGAGGTCATACCTCGAGTCCAGGTCTAAGACCAAACAGCGTTCCCTGCTGTCGAAGTCTAAGAACTTCACGCCCAAATCCAATGGGACCTTGGGCACCGTAACACGGGTTCCCGTCGCTAGACGGACAGTGACTACGTCACTAGCACGCGCTCGCAGCACCTCAGCATACAGCTGACTACCTTCCACAGTGGTGCGCCGGACGTAATTGCCCGACGCACCCGAATCGATCAACACGATCCACGGCTTCTCAAAGCCCTTCACGGTCGCCTCAACGACCAGCAAGCCCGGCTTGCATACGCGATTCTTTTGAGAGATTATCGATCTCTCCGGGGCCAAGCCCAGCTGACCTCTACCTCCCTGAGGTACAACAGAACCTAGTTCTTCTCCAGCAGGCGGCCCTGCGCCTACTGGGAGTGGTCGTTTCCCCGCGACGAGTCAGATTTCCGACTCGAAGCGGTGTTTCGGCTCAGTTGAGCCTTGCGCGATCTGCGCAACGGACAGCCGGTCGTAAGGTGGTCGGTACTATCGCAGGAGAAACAGCGACGAATGCCACGACGCTACTCAGCAGCTCGAAGCTCAGCAGCTTCATCTTCAGCATAGCTGAGGTCCATTGGCACCGGACCCTCCGGCGGACTCGCCAGAGGCACACTCCAGCCCATGCGGGCTGACCTAAAGTTGTGCTCGGCGTTCAACGCCACGGCCACAGCCTCCTCGAACGAGGATGGGTGGCTACGGAAGACTTCCGTGTGCGCCACACCGGTCCGGAGACCGTCCATGAACACCGTTGTGGTGACTACCTCCGGTAGAGGATCGGCAAACATGCCAGCAATGAGCGTTCGGAGCTCTTGGACGTAGTCCAGTAATTCCTTCTTGCTCTGGCGACATGCCAGGAAGCGCGAACGCACGCGATACGCATGGTTCGGTGGCAAGAATACTCGCGAGAGCTGCCGCTTCAGCTCATCCCATGTCGGGAAGGCACCGTCAACTGACGACCCATTCGTGAGTGCCCACTCACGCGCTCGCCCACTGAGCTTAGAAATCGCAAGCGTTGCGCGCTGGTGCTCAGTCTGGAGCAAGGCCGAACTCATGGCCATCTCAACCTCTCTGTTCCACAGCATGAGGTTCTCTCCTTCCTTCCCTTCGAAGGACTGGACACTCAACATGAGCGGTTTTGGTCGGGTCGACCCTTGCAGCGCGGCTGCTGTCATTGAGGGAGCCGCCGTGCTCATCCTCCGCTGAATGTGCTCCAGCAGAGCATTCTCATAACTTGAGAAAGCCTCGATACGTGCGTTGATAGCGTCCGGGCCTTGCGAGGCAAGATGCGCCACGCCCTCCGGGCCCAACAAGGACATCAGCTTTTTAAGCGCCTCTTGTTGCCCGGGGGCGAGGTTTGCAAGCGCAGCTTGCTCCATCCTCACAGAGGAACAGTCTAGTCAGACTCAGGTGAGGGATTGACTACGAGTGCTACCAAGTGCAGCGGGGCTGCCGTAGCTTTGCGTCAGAGGAAGACGTACGACTCAGAGAGTCAAAGGGAGGGTTCTGTCGGAGAACCCAAACACAGTCCGTAGGACTAGATAAAATGCAAACTGAATGTATTGATCTTGCGGCTCTGCCGCTTACGGTGCGAATACCTGCACCTCACTATAGCCTATAGCTAACGCTAGATACTAGCTCAATGAGTGGACCTGAGGCCACACTCCTCAACAGAGGTAACCCTTGTGTCATACAGACGAAAAGGGTAACCTCACGTGTAACCCCGTTACAAGTAGCGACAACGAAAAAAGGAAGTTTGAGGGGATCTAAGTTACTCCAGCAGCTGGATAGATAGTGTGACGGGGTCACACGAGCACCTTGCTTGAGGAAGCGTGCTATTAAGAGTATACAAACTCTAAGTGTACGGCAGTTCACTAGTCCCTGGTCTGAGGGGACTTAATAGCCAGTTTAGCGTAAGTTTTAGACTGATTTATTTATAGTTAATTAGGTTCATTTGGCCTGTAATACAAACTCCTAATTAACTATACTTTATCCTAATTATGCATATAAAAGGTAGGTCAAATTCGATTGGTTGGCCCTCAGCCACCTCAACCTACGTGGCAGTAGTGTGGTCCACACCAGGAGTGTGGTCCACACCACTCACAACAGAGTATTAAAACAAATACCCACAGAAGTATATCAACTTCTAAAGGCGGTACCCTATCAGGGGTACCCCTTCATGTAACCCCGTTACAGATAGCTTGATCGGCGAACCATAGCCAGACCTCATGCAAAAAGCATGTATTTGTGATCTTTGTCGATTTCTGGGGCGAGTCGATTCAATCAATCGGGTCGGAAACTTTTGAGTAGAACGCACAATACTTGGTGCCTATCCTAATGAATATGGTTGCATGTCTTGCACTTCTTGTTCCAGACCTGGCGGGAGTGAGCTACGAAGACCTGGCAATTGCAAGCGCGGCACGCCCCCATCATGCGAGACCTCTCAGCCAGTACTTCTTTGTGCTCCGCGATGCCGCGCGTTGCTCGATCAAGAGCCTCATAGAGCGGTCTCGCGGCAGTGGGCTGACCTACGGCTCCACTAAGCAATGCACTTGCCTCTAGGTCCTGTCCGTAAAACTTGCGGTTCAGGTCGTTGCGCGTTGCGATCACAGAGCCCTGAAGTGAGATGCCTGCATACAAACCCTTGCTGATAGAGTAGCTGTAATTGCCATTGAGTCCTGAGCTGCTGATCGCTGCAGCAGCGGCAGCCGATCGTCCGTACGGACCCACAGCCACGTCGAGACCAGCGCCCAGATTCACCTGTGGCGAGTAGAAGACCTGCACTGCAGCAGGTGATCCTAGAATGATCATGACCTCGACAATTTCTCCGCCAATCTCAAAGCCACCGCCCAGCCCCACCGTACCGATAGCTGAAGGTGCAGACCAAGATCCGTCTGACAGGCGCGAAATGACTATACCCGTGCCCACCTTGCCTACAATGAGAAATCCCGCCTTGACGATCGTCATGATCGCTAGACCATGGGCATTCTCCAGCATCGAGATCGGGATCGCTCTGTCCCCAGACGCGCCCGAGTCGTTCCGGAAGAAGTTGCCAACGATATCCGCCGCATTTGTGCACTCTTTTTCCAGCGAGGGGGAGAAAGGCACATGCAATCTCGATTTGGCTTCGTGTGGAGCTGTCTCGGAATTCGCCTTGGCGTATCGGGCCACCAAATCCTCCTGTAGTGGACGCAACTGAGGCGCGCAGTGCAAACAGGCACGCTGTGGAATGGACGGGTCGTAACCTCTAGCGCCGTCGATCTGGTCGCCTTCAGGGATCAACAGCATCAACGGCGAGCAATTGCCACAAACGTAGCGACCACAGGCACGACTGCATCAATTGAAGGGTTAGAATCCATCAGATCAGTAAGTAAAGCAGTGAGAGCTCACCATTGATGTCGGCGCTTCGTGACGTCAAAGGCCAAGCCACAGACGTCGCAGTTGGGATGATCTGAGTAGCGTCCCTTGAGGATTCCAGAGCCTCCCGAGGAGGACAAGACGCGTCCATTGTTTGTCTCCTGGCCGCCGTTGGACGAGACTGAGGAAGCTGACGATAAGTTACGGCCGTTTGGGTTGCGAGCTGCAGCGCCGTCTCCATCCACGTACACGACGGGGATGGCTGGAGGAGTGTTGTTGTTGTTGGGCTGGTACAGTAGCGCCTTCTGGTTCCGTTCCTCGAACGACATTTGCTCCTGGAATCGCGGCGGGACTCGCGGTGGCTGTTGATTTCCAGTCTGGTTGGACTGTGGTGGGACTTGAGGCGCCTCGTTTACGAAGGCCGCGCCGCACTCGGAGCAGAAGCGGCCGCTGTGCGTGTGCGCGCCGCAGAGAGAACACACAGGCATCGCTCAAACTGTTCGAATTGAAAAGTGAGCGACACGCACAAACGGCACCCTGTACAAGTCTCTCAGGCTCTGTCCAACCAGGTGCTATCGAGGCAATTCTAGCTTCCGCAAATCCAGCTTGTGCGACTCATGTCAACTCGACGGTGGTGGATCTTTCATGGTGGACATTTGCATTAGTTTTCCGCTTGATCCTACTGAGACCTTCACTTACACAACGCCAACTTGCACGGCAAACAGAGGCCTATGCTACGAAACTAGCTGGCTCAACACCCACGCCGCCCCAGTGCTGGTGCACCAGCTTGGCGAACTGCAGAGCGAGAGCATCGGCGTCCTGCTGGGTGTCCGCCTCAGCGTACACACGCACAACATCCTCGGTGCCTGATGGGCGAACAAACGCGCGGCCCCGTTTATTCGCGTACTCCTGTAGAGCCGCATCCAGAGCGTTGTTGAGACTCTCAGGGGCCAGTACCTTTGTGTCATCGTTCTCGTCCGACTTGATCACGCTGCGGTCTTCGACCTTTACCTTCGTCTGGCGGCTAGGTAGATCGTTGTAAATGGCATCCCAGTCACTGATACTCCAGTTCTTCTGGACAAGCAGCGCCTCCACAAACAACAGGTCGCACATGGCGTCGCCAGTGGCCTGGTTCACGAGCTGCGACGCAGCAAGTAGCTGCGACAATGCCAGTTTCTTCCGCTCGTCATGCAGCGTGTTCTCCCACTTGTGCAGCTTGTCTATCAGCGTGTCCTTGAAGACGACGGTGCCGTGCCCATTGGCCTCAAAGTACACAGCCATATCGAATTGCGCTGCCTTCTCGTGGCAGTACTTCACACCAGTTTTTGCTTGTTCAACATGAATGCCCAGAGCTTGCAGATACTGCGTAGCCGCGCCGTTGGCATAGGCAGTCATCACGCAGCCGAACGTCACACCCTCCTGTTCGAGCTCCAAAGCGTGCAGCTTCTCGGACAGGAACTCAGCAAACAGGCAAGCAATCTTGTTGCCGTCTAGCAGGTGCCATGTGCCTTCCTCATCAAAGTAGTGGAATACCACGCGATCACCATCACCGTCCATGCTACAGTATCGCTTGCCACGGTCACTGTCACGAGACATATTTGTTGGCGGCTGGCGCGACTTTTCCACGTGCTCGGCACCGCACTGGAGGTTCAACTCGCCATCTCCGGGTGTGTTGACAATCTCCAGACGCAGCGAGTCGCCCAAGTCCTTGGCCAGCTTGACCATCTGCAACGCACCGACGCCGTGTGCGCAGTCCACGTAAAGCGGCGATCGCGTCTCCAGGCGCTACGACAATGAAATAATCCTGTTAGGTATCAAACAGCTAACGCCATTCTACTAGATCTTATATACCTTGGAGTCGTGTGTGGCCGTGAGCTGCTTGAAGGCGTCGCTTAGCATGTTGTAGTAGCCGACCTCGGACGCCCAGTCGCCCTTGTTGTACTGTTCGTAGTTCCACTGCACGACACCAACTCAGTCAGTTCCCATCCACTCTATACTGCTACACATCTCTATGCTCCTTACCATCCGCACAAGGTGATGCAGCTGTGGCGTCGTCTGCAGTCCAAAGTCCAGCACGTTCCCACCTACCACGAGCGCGCCTTCACGCGCTAGCTCGGCCAGGTGTTCACTGGAAGGACGCGTGTCCTTGGCAATGAAGACGTTGCCCGTCTGGTCCAGGTCGATCTTCTCAGCCGCCACGACGGCGTCCAGCACCTCCACGACCTTGTCCTGCGTCGCGTTGGCCAGTTGCTCGGCGTACTTCTCCCACTTCTGACTCAGCATATCTCCCTTGGGGTCAATGATCTTCAGTCCGTTGTCTCCTGCCGCATTGTGCGAGGCCGTAATCATCACGCCAACGATCTTCCCCACGCTCTTGGACCGCAGCACCGCCAGCATTCCCATGCGGTGGCACGTGGACACCAGCAGCCCCGCGTCCTCGCGGAAACCCGCCGTGCCGTAGCGCAGCTCGCGCGCACCCAGCCGCTCAGAGCGCGGGTACTTGGCAGTCTCCTCGGCCACACGCGGCGTCTTGTCCAGTACGCTCATGTCTGTCGTCGGTCCTCGGTCTTGTGCTCTTGGCTCGCTTTGGATTGTGGGAAATGCTGCAAGTGAGTCTTGTACGACCAAGTAGATGGGGGAGAAAGTGGTCGTCACGAGTGTGGATTGGCCATAAAGAATGAATAGAAGCACTTGATTGGACAGTCTGGCAGCGATGATACGAATACGAAAAGCTCTATGCAACAAGCAATGCCATGAACATGTGCTTGTTGTGGCGATGGTAGTAAACGTTGTAACGAGAGGGTGGGCGTGCTTTCGACTGATAAATACTCTCCTATGCCTTCGGGCATCGCTATCTGACTGCCTATCTGTTCGTACTAGTGCTGCATCCTCGGTGATGCGGACGCTGTCTGCTGGCTGGTCGACTTCTGTGAGGCCAACGGCAGGTTGGAAAACTGTTGTGGTTCGTCCATCTCCTCGTGCGCCGACACGAGGATGTTGTCAATGGTCTGCACGGCATTTTCCACGTTCTGGAAAGCGCCCACGAGGTAGTGAAGCTGGCGGAGTAGCACCAACAACGCGGCTTCCGTTGCCTGTTTTGCAGCTTCGAGTCGTGTTTTGAGAGCCTGTGAATGGGCATAAATCACAATTCACAGTCAGGTCGTGGCCGTAACCGAGAATGAAAGTAACTAAGTCTTACCATGGTACGGCGGTATCGAGCCAAACGGCTTGATTGGCAAGCGGGGCACGGTGTGGGTTCGCCCGTCACATCGTCGACACCCCAGTCGCTACATCCATTAGATCCGGTAGGGCACCGGCCTCCCAGGTAATATGCTTGTAGCGTTTCGTACTCCTCTGCGTTGAATGGCAGTTTGGCGATATCTGAAATGACCTTGCGAACGTGCACCTCCATTGTGCTCTCGTACCGTGGACTCTTGAGTGATAATCGTTTCTCACAAGATCCACCTGACCGCGGGAAGCGGCCCATTGATCCACGCGATGGAATCCGGATGACGCGGGGCGGCCGATTGCTACTCGTCTTGGATGGAGAGCTGCCTCCACTGCCATTTGCTGAACTGGATGCAACATTGCCAGGCCCATTATGAGGAGGGGGCAGCAATCCGAGCAGCGCATTGGCACTTCCTGACCGCGAGCCACCACCACTCCCACCTCCATTAACACTACTAATACTACCTGACGACGAACCAGCCTTGAGATTGCCTTCGAGTTTCTGGAATTTGGGGTGCTGTACCACTGGCGACGAGTTCTCACCAGCATCACTGTCTGCACCTGAATCCGCTCCTACTGTCGTTCTATCTGCCACCGGGTCACCTGCGTCCTCTGTAGGTTTCCTTTTGTGGCTCGGCGGTATTCCTGGCGCAGCGACAGTAGCCTGTGTAGCTGCACGAGCATCGTGTAGAGCCTTCAGTACCAACTCGTTACGGGATATCGTATCCGATTCCCTTCGTCCATCACCAGATGGTGCAGGCACTGCCACCACGAGACTCAGATCCACGCCAGTCAGTTTAAACAGAACCGAGTGCGTATTGGCGTTAATAGCACCCACGATACAGGATGCGGCATAACTGTTAGCTCCCTTGGTGGATAGTGATGCACCATTTAAATTCGGATGTTGGTTCTTTTTCATGTACTGAGTGCTCGCCCAATCGTGGCCATCCACAAGCAAACACAACAGAGCACGGCTACGGGCCAGCCCAACGACACTGAGCTCACGTAGTCCCAGCAATGATATTTGAGTATAGCTCAAATCCAGCACCCTAAGCTCTGTGTTCTGGGCAAGCAGCGCTCCGAAGGCACTGGCTCCCACGTCCCCCAGCGGATTATGGTCCATGTACAAATTCTGCAGTCGATTGGCACCACATAGAGAGCGAGCAAGTGCGATAGCACCTTCCTGATCAACTCCATTCTTTCCCAGCTCTATCGTTGATAACGCTACGTGACCCGTAGCGAATGCTGTAGCCAAATGACGTACTCCTGCACTTCCCACCTTGTTCTGTCCCAGCGTCAGTTCCTCAAGCGACTTGTTTTGTGTTAATGCCGTAGCTAGATTCTGCATTCCGACGGCACCAATGCCATTCGTGCCCAAATACAATGCTCTCAGCGCTGTATTGCCTGCAATTCCATCTGCTAGATAGCGGGCACCTTCCTCGCCAATATTGTTGCCGCTGAGATGCAGACTGCGCAGATGTGTGTTCTTAGTAAGTGCCTGTGCTAGCGCTCGGGTTCCTGTGGGTCCAATCTCATTTCCTGATAGATATAAACTCTCGAGCGACGTGTTGGTCTCCAGCGCCTCGGCCAGTTGGGTCGCGCCCTTGTCAGTCAATCGGTTAAAGCCGAGATCCAACGTGCGCAGCTTTGAGGCGCCGTGGGCTAGCACGTCGCTCAGCAGTCTGGTACAGGCATCTCCCAGCGAGAATCCACCAAGCTTGAGTACCGTATATGGGGCGAGGTCTCTGCGGATGCGGGCGCTCACAGTTTCCCAGTCGGTCGCGGCCTTGGCGGCGGCGTCCACTTCCCTGTAGTATCTTCGAATGTGGCTGTGGATGAGCTCGCGCGACGGACAGGAGTCGGGAGGAGATGACTCATCATGGACGCTCTGTGCAGCGTTGGCGGCAGCGGGCGGTGGCTTGTTCTCCGAGTCGTCGCTGCTTCTGCGTCTCGCGGTCTTGTGGAACTCGCGCTCGCTGTACTTAAAGCGCGCGCTCACGTCTCGCATCATCGGCAAGCGAGCGCGCGGCGGAGCGTAAGATAGAGAGCTGTGTCTGTTTGTCTGTCTGTCTGTAGCTGCTGTGCGCTGAGCTGTGGATCCGCGGGCAGAAGGCTGCAACCAGGTCGGCGTCACTCGTCGCTAATGGCGCGAGTGTGAGAGTGTGCTGGCCACGGCTGGCAAGCAATACAGAAACCAAGTCTTTTCTCTGCGAAAAAAGAAATGCCATTGGATTGGCTGTAATCCATTGCGAATAATAGCCACTAGAAGAAGAGTATACGCATACAGAGGGATGGCCTATGGACGGCCAGTTAGGGGAATGGCCAGTTGGGGGTATGCCCAATGTAGTCACGCTGCATTTGCATGGTGTGTCGACTCCACCGTGGAAGCCACGCCGCTGATTATCAAGTATTGGTCCACTTGGGAGTTTATTTAGTGGCAATTGAAGAGCATGAATGGAGATGAGCTGGGGCGGAAAAAGTAAGTACCAACGCGATGGACGCGCTGTGATTGGTTGGAAGTGTTAAAAGAGCACTTTGTTTTGTAGATCGCGTTTTCCAAAAACAGTTTGTGTCGTTCAAATGAAAGCACAAATTGACACTATTTCGGATCGCATCGACAGTGCCATTTTTCACTGCCCTTTTCCTGCCCAAGAGCTGACTTGCAAACTTGACATGCATGGTGAGACTTTCGCGCAGCATGAAATCAGTGTGGCTTATAGCGAGACTGCCAGCACTAATGACGTGCTCTACCTGGTGGTTTATGTTACTGTGTCCGCAATGCCGACTGCCATTCACGAGATGCTGACTTTGTCGTGCGCTCCGTTTCTCGTAGTTTAGCTTTGTGGTTTGGCCTTTGCCGAGCTCCACTACACCCGTGCGCACGTGGTGGCCCAGCTGCGCAGCACAGAGCTAGGCGCTAGTCTATCACAGCGGTAGCGATGCAAGACAGTGAAGTCTCCTTGCTGCTGTCTCCTGCACCTCTAGGACTGTGGACCAATGCGGTTTTGATAAACGGGATCGTACGTGGCCAGCAATAAATATTGTTTGGTACTATGGTGGTGGAGCGATCAGCGCCACTGCAACTCAGCAGTGTAGCAGTGTGGTGATGAAAGTGGAGAACTTCACGAACAAACTGAAGCGGGTTTGGGTCAAACACGACCTATTTTTGTAAACGGCAGGGAATGTTAAAGGTAGCCTCCACTCATAGAGTGCATGTACAATGTACATTGTACATGCACTTTGGGGACAGAAGCCCATTGTGGTCTCTATTGTGTGGAATTACAATACTAGTAGAGCATCTTCTGCCTCACCACTTTCGATGCCCAAACGCTATCGACCCTTGTACTTCTCGGCAAATTGCAGCGGAACGTGCTGAAGCCGCTGGTAGGCGCAATCGTGGCAAATGCTGTCGCCACATTCGACATTCGCGCTAGTGACAAAGGTTCCTTAGTTACTTGTTCCCAAGTTTGTTTGACATTGTTTGGAGCAAGCCAATACTTGACCGTCAACCTGAAGCAACTCAGATGCGCATCCCTCGACGTAGAGACAATGCGACCGCGAACGACTGGAGGGCTCCGTTATCATCAATTTGATGACATCAAATGCGGCAGTCACTCTAATATTACTGAGCTCAGCTGAAGCAGACCAATGGGGAACTCAAAACTCCAGCATCAATGGAGATTTCGTTGATGAAACGAGCGAACACACCTGCTATACGGAGCAAGCGCTTGATTCATTAACCCTTTCGCTAATCTCTTTCGTGTCCGAACAGGCATTGCTCGGTGGTATCTTTGCCTGTTTCGGCGAGAGAAGCGAAGTTACCGGGTACACGCACGAAGCAGAGCGAGATACTTGATTCAAGCCGATCCCAAGTAGCTACACTGTCTTTTTGTCTTTGCGCTGGTCTGTCACCATCGTCATGATGTTGTGACGACGCAACAAACGCGACCAAGCAGAAACTGACGAAACTTCTCGAAATTACCGCGTACAGTAGCAAAGATTTGGTGCTGGACGCCCATGTAAGGACACTGCAGTTGTATAGTGACCACTGTAGTTCACCGTGTTAATGTCGATGCAGCTACTGAAAGTAGCCCAGGGTGGAGAATTAGGCAGTGAATCCTCACTTGTAGGTTCGAACCGCTATCTTCACCACCGGAATGCAAATTACAAGGACTTCCCTCAAAACTTTTCAGCTTTGCCTTTATATACTGCATGTACACCTTTTCCAGTGCTATTTCGTCAAGAACAAATGAAGAACAGCAAGAACAAAACCAAATCCGGCAAGAACAAAAAACAAATCCGGCATTCCCCTGGCACTATTTAATTGTACCCCTCAAATCTCCAAAAGGTTGTGAATTATTGAGTAGGGTACACCTAGGTTACTACTACTTCTTGAGTGGCATCAACATTTTCCCATTTTTCACAGAACTTCTCGCCATACACGTCGTGCTGAGCAAAATGCCACTCCATGTAATCATCACCAAAGCCAGCAGCCTCGATCGAGTTGTTGACAGTTCTACTGTCTGTGTCACGCTAAGCTTTTCGCACTTATTCAAAGACGACTGCCACAGACGGCATACGTGGATTGCCAAAACGCGTGTACTCAACCTTGTCACTCTCCTTCCATACATTTATCTCAATGTAAAGCAGGTCCTTAAACGTCTTGTAGATAGCGATGTCTCCTGCTTGTAGATAAGGAGCGAGACCACCAGGAATGACACACATGCTAATGTTGCGAGTCGAGCACTTGGTTTTCACGTCCTTGGATATATGGGCTCGCATCGAGTCTCAAACCAAATGCTTCCCTTCATTCATATCAATTAAAGGAAAAGCAAGATAAATATATGGTTGATCGCATGTATTGCAAATTTGAGTGTGGTTACTTCAGGGTTATGGCAAGGTTACTATAAGAGGGTTCTATTCGGGTAAAGGGTATTAATCGGGATTCTCCGTTAATACAACTAGCCGAGCGCCGCCGCTACGCGGCGGTAGTTAATGGTTTGGTTGGTACTGGCAACACTATGGTATGTACTGCACGTCCTTAGTTTTAGCTTTAACTACCACCATTCCTGTGACGGGGTCACACGAGCACCTTGCTTGAGGAAGCGTGCTATCAAGAGTATACAAACTCTAAGTGAACGGCGGTTCACTAGTCCCTGGTCTGAGGGGACTTAATAGCCAGTTTAGCGTAGATTTAAGACTGATGTATTTACCTATAGTTAATTAGGTCATTTGGCCTGTAATACAAACTCCTAATTAACTATACTTTATCCTAATTATGCATATAAAAGGTAGGTCTAATGCTATTGGTTGACCCTCAGCCACCAGACCTACGTGGCAGTGGTGTGGTCCACACCGCCCACGAGTGAGTATCTAAAACGAATACTCACAGAAGTATATCTATTTTTAGAGGCGGTACCCTTTCTAGGGTACCCCTCATGTAACCCCGTTACATCCTCCCCCACTTAGGTTGGAAACTCTCCCAACCAATGAGGAGTTAGGAAGAGAGCGCCGCTCTCTTTCCTGTCCTTGTCGATACCCATCGACAAGCCACCGTTGTGGCTTTGAGGCTTCATTAAGCCTTTTCGCGCGCTCAAGACACCGAGGTTCCCACGTCAACCTCTTTCAAGATGCCTAAGAAGGCAAGCACCCACGGCGCTTCGGCGCCCTCTAAGTCTAAGATCGCGAGGTCGAAGACTGCTAAGGCCAAGTCGAAAGACAAGGCCGCTCCGCGCAAGGAAGCCCGCAAGGCGGCTTCCGAGGCAGCCAGCAAGCGTACCGCTGCTACTGCCAAACAAGGAGGGAGCCCGCGACGCAGTCGCTCGCGCTCCTTATCGCCCGACGATAGGCCGAGACCTCGGTTCGCCTATCGGGACCACAGGCCTGGGGCAGAGTCCCCTGTTTTCGATAACCCTATGATCACGGGATTAGAGTCTGATGGGGACTCTCCTGGATCCACCAAGGATCCAACTTCTTCTCACGATGCTCCTTCACAGGACGCTCCTGCTGCTGATGCTAAATTATCCGAGGCAAAGGCAGCTTCGACGAGCTTGCCTGCCAAGAACCTTACCTTAACCGAAGGTAAGGCTCGAGGCCAAGCTGCGAAAGCAGCTTCTTCAAAACGGGCTGATGAGGGTGCTGCTGCTAAGAAGCGCGAAGCCCCTGGCTCTCCTCCTTCAGAGCCTTCCATCGCAAAGGGATTTCAATCCCTGTTTGACTCCTCAGACGAGGACGAAGAGGAGGGGCTGTCTCTGAGCCCCAAGAGATCTCCAATGATCTCGATGAGCAGCAGGAGCGCTATCAAGCTGCTCAACTGCAAGGCGCTCCTGCGCCTCCCACGTCGGCATATCCTCGCGGATACTATCCACCGGATGCGGGGTCTGGGTCTCCTATGTTCCTGGAGCACCTTAAGGCCCTTCGTGGTCTAAACCATGGGCGCACTTCGTGTGGCAACTATGGGAGCGCCTGGGCTCAGGACGAAACCACTCTTTGTCAACGACATCGAGGCCGCTAGGTATGTGTTCCTTGCACCACACCGAATTCCTTTTAAGGAATTCACAAGTCTTCGAAAGAAACCGGAAGACCGTGGTGGGCTCTTCCCCGTGCGGGGGTACCCCTGGGTATAGCCCGAGAACACCATAACCCAGACCCAGGCAGAGGACCTGTTCTGGAGATGGGTTTCTCTGAAGAACTTTACAGTTCAGGAGTTGAAAGAACTCCGGGAAGATCGCCTGCTGTCCTATGTCTTGGACCAGCGAGATCTTCTTATCGAGTTTGCCCACTTAGTCGCTAAGCGGCAACTCCACTCCGTCATGGAGGGACTTAGACAGCAGTCTAAGCCCAGCGCTCAAGACGAGCGCGGGTACGGTTCCGTCAACCGAGGGACCGTACACCGTAAGGCGGCTAAGAAGTCGCGGACTACTTACGCCTCGGCTGTTGCAGATCCCAAATTTCAACAGCCTTCGGGCAGTCAACCCGGAGCCGGTCTTCCGGCTCCCACGAGTTCTGTGACGAGGGGTAACCCGCCACTTCACAAGCAGCTGGCGCTTCCCAGAGCGCCGCCGCTCCTGGACGACCCGCTCCATATGGTAGTGGAGCTCGCCGTTCCGGTCAAGGAGGGCAGGAGGAGCTCTCGCACGCGTATGAGTACGAGGCTCCTTCTCAGCCTTATCCTTCTGGACCCTCAACTTCGGGTCGGGACTCTGTGGGGTCCCTATTAAGCGACGAGGTCCGTCAGCTTCGAGATCGCGTCTATGCGATCGAGATAGCCCTTGGGCTTGGACCTGGTGGTCAGGCTGCCTCTCAGGCTGGCAAGCCGGTGGCTCTTGAGGTCCTTCGTCAGGATTTGGACGCTCTTGGTCGTGAGACTCATGAGCTCCATGGGTGCGTTGGCCACCGAGCTCCGGCTGCTGCCTTGAAGGAGCTCCGTCGAGGCTTAGAGACTCTGAGCCATGAGGTGCATGGTCGAATGCCCTCTTATGAGCCGCAGGGGTACTCGTACCACTCGGCTTATGGGTATAGTTCTTACCCAAGTTCTTTCCACTCGGTACCGTCATACCCTTCGTATGACTCGCGTGGGTACCAGCATGCGTTTCATTCACAGGCTTCGACACCGGCAGCTCCGGTTGTCCAGAGGACTCAGCCTCGTTTCGAGGAGGTGAGCTCTCACCTTGGTCTTCCACCGTCGGAGAAGGAAGACCCAGCGGATCGTGATACCGCTTAAGACGCCCCACGTAGAACGTCGGGTGCGTCGCCATTCACTTTGGGAGGTCAATGGTATACGCCGCGCCATGTCTGGCCAGGACCGCAAAGGGTCCGATGAAGCGGTGCTTCAACTTGTTGCTCCCTACGGAGCTAACCACCTTTAGCGGTAGGTTTTTAGTGTCTAACAACACCAATTCACCCACTTTAAAAACACTTAAGTTTCCTCTGTTTTTGTCTGAGTACTCCTTTTGTTTATCTTGGGCTGATGCCATTGCATCTCTAACCCGGCTGATCAACGTCAGCCTGTCGTCTATAAATGACGACAACTGTCTTTTTAAAGACTCGGGCTCAATTTCTGAGACCTGGGAGGAAAAGGCTTTCCGAGCCTCTCCCCCACTTACGATGGAGGCCACAGTGCCTCCCCGCAAGGTTAGCGGCACCTGGGGGTGTCGTAACCCATTCAAGTAGAACGGGGTAAACCCCGTTGATGCGTGTACCGCATTGTTGAGTGCAAACTCAACCATAGGAAGCTGGTCCGACCAGGACCGAGGTGCTTCCGCACAGATACTGCAAAGAGTATCTTCGAGCACGCGGTTGACGCGCTCCGTCTGACCATCCGTCTGGGGATGGTCCGCAGTTGACGTCGTCAACTTAGTTCCCAACAATTGGAACAGGGTGTCCCAGAACGCACCCATGAAACGCGGGTCTCTGTCCGAGACTATGGTCTCTGGTAGACCATGATAGCGAAACACGCTATCTAGGAACAGCTGCGCAGCTTGTTTCCCGGTGACCTTGTCACGTACCGGAGCAAGATGCACCATCTTGCTCAAACGGCAGACAAACACCAATATGCCGGTGTTGCCCTTGTCATTGGCCGGCAGGCCGAAGACGAAGTCGAGACTCATCGATTTCCAGCAATCCGCTGGCACAGGTAGGCTCTGCAGTGGAGCCGAGGCGTGGCCCGAAGGCTTCACCCTCTGACATGTTTCACATGTCTTGACATAGTGTGCCACCCACTTATACATGCGAAGCCACCCAAATGTCTGAGAGACCGTTTAGTAGGTCTCCTCTCGGCCAAGATGACCACCTGTCTGCGCATCATGCGCCTCTAGAAGTATGTCATACTTCAGATCCTCGTCGTTTGGAACCACAACCCGAGGAGGATCTCTAGGGTCTACTCTATAGTGGAGTAACCCATCGACCAGCTCATAACGATGAAGCTGCGCCCACTGTCGAGGCGAAAGCCTGTCGACTTTGGCATCCTTGCCATCGGACAAGAACTGCACCAGTGGTGTGTAGTTCTCGTCCTCCTGATACGCCAAGCGTATCCGATCGTATAGATCTGTCGTGACCCGACTGACATGAGCTAGCTCATAGTCAGGTCGACGCGACAATGCATCGGCAAGCACATTCAGCTTGCCCGGCTTGTATTCAACGCGGAAGTTGTATTCCGCGAAGAATGACAGCCACCTCGCCATCCGCTGCGACAGATGCGGCGAGTTGGTGGCAGTCCGCTGGGACGCGTGATCAGTGTAGATCACAAAGGGCCTCGTGCCCAAGAGGTGAACTCTAAACTTGACAAGAGCGTACTTCATTGCAAGTAGCTGCTTGTTATGAACGGGATAGTTCCGTTCGGCAGCCTTCAGCTGCCTGGACTGGAAGGAGATGACACGTTCGTGTCCCTCATCGTCCTTCTGCAATAGCGCACAGCCTATTGCATAGTCAGAAGCGTCACAGACGACGCTAAATGACTTGTTCTCGTCCGGCAAGGCCAGGACTGGCGCTTGCTGTAAGCTCGCCTTGATGCTATCAAAAGCATCTTGGTGCTGTCGCTCCCAGACCCAGTCGGCATCTTTCTTCAAGAGATCCGACAAGGGTCGAGCTAGTTCAGCGTACCCTGCGCTGTATTTATGAAGATAGTTGGCTAAGCCCAACCACTTCCGGAGGTCCTTCTGCGACCTCGGGGTCGGCCAAGCCGCTATGGCCTTGACCTTCCCTGGATCGGCGCGTACGCCGACCCTGCTGACAAAGCAGCCGAGGACCTTTATCTCCTCAGCTGCAAAGACGCACTTGTCGATGTTGGCATAGAGCTTGTTAGCTCTCATGACCTCAAACACTCGACGGAGGTGCTTCAAATGCACCTCCATAGCCGTCTGGCCACCTTCGGCACGGCTATGGACGAATATATCGTCAAAGTACGTCTGAGCGAACGTACGCAATGGTCTAAACAGTTGTGTGACCAAGCGATTGAACGTCGCTGGGGCATTCGATAGCCCCTGTGGCATCACTAGCCACTCCCAGAGCATCCCGCTCGAGGTGCTCACTGCGGTGAGAGGGATGTCACTCTCCCGCATCAGGATCTGGTAGTATCCGTCTACCAGATCCAGGGCGCTGTACAACGTACAACCCGACATGTTTTTCAGCAACACATCCTTGCGAGGGATCGGCGTCTGTGCCGGTACCATCGCATTGTTCAGCTTTTTGTAAGCGTGAACCAGACGCCACTTCCCGTTCGGTTTACGAACGCAGAAGGTTGGCATCGAGTGCGGGGATTTCGACTCCCGCACCATGCCTGACTTCGCCTTCTCGGCGAAGAAGGCAGCTATGACCTCGCGCTGTTCGCGAGATAGAGGC
The DNA here is from genome assembly GCA_008079305.1 of Phytophthora palmivora. NCBI lineage: Eukaryota > Oomycota > Peronosporomycetes > Peronosporales > Peronosporaceae > Phytophthora > Phytophthora palmivora. Next base: position 136,736 of record VOQZ01002228.1, read on the forward strand.
CACTGCCTCGTTACACAGTACTTTGTGCCAGGCACGAGATCAATCTCGTGCCGTACTCCCCGATCCGGCGGGAGTTGGGATGATGGGTGCTTCGACACCACATCCGAGTACTCTTTCACAAGAGGATACACTGTATCCTCCGAGTTCTTGAGGATCTCACAACCCAAGTGCGTTGCGCGCTGCTTCGTGAACCCCTCCAGGACATCCTCGTCCATTACGGGGGAAGAGTTTAATCTTTAGGAGAGGTCTCCGGCTTCAGGAGCACTATCTCCGCAATCTCTCCGGCCTTCAACTCGGCCAGGAAGTCCTTCATGGACAATTCCTCGAGGTTCAGCAGTGCCTCCAGCCGGACGGCACCTGCCTTCACTTGACGACCGGACACGCCGTCGAAGACATGGCATTGCTCTTCGACCGGCCGTGCCGGTGGAGTCTCAGACTCCGAGTGTGGTACTCTGTTATTCACACGGGAGGTGTTCAACGACACCTCCGCCCTCGTATTGGTCTTCTTGACCCCGCGTGGAACTACGTTACCCACTCTAGAGACGCACGCTGCGCTCTCATTCTTCTCGGTTCCCTTCGACCTTGCGTGGAACTATGTTACCCACGTCGGAGGCGCTCTCGGTGTCCTCCCCAGCAGCCTCAGCTGCTTGCGGACCTATGTTACCCACGTCGGAGGCGCTCTCAGCGTCCTCCTCAGCAGCCTCTGCTGCTTGTGGACCTATGTTACCCGCCTGGTCAGTGCCGTCCGGCACTTCCACAGTCGAAGCCCATACGGCGCGACGACTCTCAGCGTTGGGACTTGCCATCGTGGCAATCCCACGCGCTTGGCAATGAGCCTTGGTCTCACGACCGGTTGCGAGGCTCATCGCAACATCTTCATTAGAGTCAGTGACTCCCAGTACTTGTTCGGGCGTGTAAGCGCCTTGGCGACCATTTCTGGCGCCCCAGTCCCGGACAGAGGTGGGAACATTACTCACCAAAGCTCTGTCGGAGACTGCAGGCCGGCTAGCCCCAATGGCTTTGCCGCGCCAATCGATCCAGGGCTCGTGCTTTTCCAGCCATGGCATGCCCAGGATCAAGTCGTACTTGTCCATGTCTAGGACAAGGAACGACTCCGTGCTGTCAAAGCCCTCAAAGTTTACAGCCAGGTCCATACGGACCCCAGGTACGTTAACTACCGTACCATCGGCCAGTCTCACCGAGACCTGGCCCCTGCCTTCGCTTCACGCAAAGCGTCGGCATACTTGTCGCCATTCCGCGCGACCGTCTGGCGTCGAGCAAAGTTCGTCGACGCCCCAGAGTCAATCAGGACTCTGAAGGGATCTCCGTATCCCCGTACACTCGCGTGTACCACGAGCAGTCCGCCGCTGCTCTTCCTCGTCTCGAGAGCACCCAGGCTCTCAGGGGCTAAGCCTCCATGGCGTGCGCCGTCGGCACTCCTACCATGGGGACTTAGATCTTCCCCTACTGGTGACCCCAGTTCCCCTGGCTCTTGGGTCGTGGTTTCTGCCACGGGCCCCTCAAGCCCCTAGGTTTGGAAGGGAACTTCCTTTACCCTCCCGCAGGGCAGGCACGTTGCATGTGTCCGAGCTTCCCACATCCGTAACAGCGGATGGAGCTCTGTACGGCCGTACCCAGTTCCACGGGTACCGGCCCGGTGCTAGCTCCAGCTGCTGGAGCTCCTTGCACTGCGACTGTCGACGCATTGTGGCCTTGCCACACCGACGTAGGAGCCTGTCGGTAGCTGTACTCCTCTTGGGGGCGATCTGTATCGCCTCCTCCATAGTGTTCGCATGCACGCGGAACAACTGTGTGCGGGATGGGCCCACCTTCAGGCCATCCATGAACACTGTCACCTTGATGTGTTCAGGTAGGTGTGGTATAGCGATTTCAGGATCTTGCCTAGTTTAGGCTTAAGGCAGGATCTTGTGGTACCAGCCAGGTCGGACCATCCAGTGTATAAGCCACCAACTAGGTCCCGCTAAAGTCCGAGTCTGGAGGGTCGCCGACGGAAGATCGCATGGTCAACGACTGGTCGGAGATTTGACTTGTTTTCATTATAGGAGAAGCCGTAGCATCCCATTTACATTGCATATTAGTATAGGAAATTCAGGAAGGGCCAAGAGCCCAACAAAGCTAACAGAAAATAACAGAGTGGAATATTCGAAGTCCAACACAAGCGGTGAGGCGACCCTTCAAGGTAAGTCGTCCCGTGGACCAGATTATGGCCACCACTGGAACTAAGCGACTGGAATGACAGCACTAGTTCCGGGTGGTAAGTCCAAGAGCGTGTAGTAAGTGGTTCCTGGACATTCCGGCTTTGCGGCCGAGGACTCGCCGAAGGTCGGCGAGCGCAGGCTTTGTACCTAGACGGTGCGGTCTGCAAGCGTTACCCCTAGTCGACGTTCCCTACGCGTCGACGCCCCGTATCGTCCATCCTCTGGTGTGAGGGTACGGTTTAAGGAGAGAGAGGAAGAGAGAGAGAAGGAAGAGAGAAGAAGAGAGAGAAGGAAGAGAGAGAAGAGGAGTGAGCGATCAAGAGATCAAGAGGAGCGTGCTGTCTGCTCGTGACACGTATCCAGGGAGGTGGTTCAACTTGCTGGAGTCTAAGGAGCCACTACACCGCTGTAAACGGACTGGGCGATCTTCGGATTCGCCCTTCAAGCCTATCTCGTCGACCTAGTCGTCGAAGTAGGTGTTGTGGGGTGTACAGTGGGAAGGCTAACGAGTTTTACCGTGTGCAATACCACAACTGGTGCCGCGACCCGGGAACAGGGTGGTTTTGGCACTTAGGTTTCAAGCAAGTTTCAAGTTTACGAGCAACAAGTCGAAGATGGTCAGGACGTCAACGAATGCAAAGGACAGGACGCCGGTGACGACCGGAGGAAGGTCAAGCGCAAGGCCAAGGTCAGCGGACTCAGCGATGAAGGCGACGGCTAGCACGCCGCGCTCGGTGACTTTCGACCGTGTCGACGATCGAGACCATGGAAGTGGTGGAGATAATGGAGATGAAGAGCTGGAGATGAAGAAGTCTGCGGATGAAGAGGTGGACGACGATGAAGTCGGGGAATTGTCTGTGATCGTTGGCAAGTCGGGTGCTCCGCGCCCAGTTAGCCGACGACTTGATGATGAACTCGACGAAGTTGGCCCAGCTCGCGCACTGGCGCCCGACGAGCGTGCAGTGACAGGATACCGACCGCCGGTGAATGGAGATACTCCCAGCGCATACCGCGCGTTGGGTCAAGTAATGCGGTCGATGACTTCTTCGAGTGCGTGGATAACAATGTTCGCGCCTCGAGAAGTAGGTGGCGCCAAATGGGCGCAATTGGAGAAGGAGCTGATGCGTCCGATCGACAGCACCAGCATTGGTGCACTCGCCGAAGGGACGAAGCGTCTGCTAGAAGCAATGGGATGTGAGTGCACCATGACCCCGACGAAACCCGCGCTGGAGGTGTGGGACCTTAGCGATGTGAGCACCGAAGTAACGAAGTGGAAGCGTAAGCTGAAAGACACGTTCGGCGTGCGTGGTTTGCCATCGACGAACTTGAAGGAAGCTGACCCACGCACGATTCCGCTACCAGAAACCCCGAAGAAGGCAAAGGCTGTGTCGCAATTCGCGACTCCACCGACCAAGAAGGAGGTTTTCAGCACGTCCGCGGCGTCGCCGTACTTCGTTGACTCTCACATGGTGTCGCCTAAGAAGAGATCTCCTGTAGTGTCACCGAAGAACACACTCAGGGGTCGGCGAGTCAACGATGATGACGATGATGAAGATGAAGCTGACTACAATGACATAGGAGATCCACTCAGCGATTTTAGCGACACAAATTCGTCGAACTTACCTGCTTGACAACGAAGAAGGCGCTCAGCGAGTCACGGTGACGAACCATATATCGCTGCGGAAGCTGACCAAGCTCTCTGGGACTCGCCACCGCAGTGAGCGATCGCTGCAGTGGTTGAAGAAGTTCGTCTATGAGATGGAAGGGACGAATACTTCTCAGAGTCGATGGTGCGAGGCATTCCAGCTGTGCATGGAAGAGGGTGCTAGTCACTGGGTCCGGCAGCTTCCCAAGAAGACGCGTAAGAGCTGGCCGCTGTTGTGCGAAGCGCTTATGACGTACTACTGCTCACAGCTCGACCAGACGCCAGAAGACCGATATTATACCGCCGAAAGATACGTTGGCGAGCACATTTGTGATTACCTGCTACGTCTGAACGGGTATGCTTGTTCGGCTAATATTAGTTACGAGTTTGGTGGTCCGATCGGTCGACGTCACGTCAAACGCTTCCTAGACACGTGCAATGAGGACGAGTTGGTTGCCCAACTGATACCCCAGCGATTTGATAATATTGCTAATGTGGAAGCAGTCATTAACGACAAGCTGGTCGCCGACCGACGTAAAAAGGGCGGGGATCGCTCGTCGACGAAGACAAGTCGTGAAGGGAGCCGTCGCAGCAATTACAACCGGCGCGAGGATCGCCGCAGTGAGCGTGAAGATCGTCGCAAAGGTCAAGACGATAGCCGGGGTGACAGCAAAAGCCGGCGTGATGATCGGTACAGGCGTCAGGTCACGATAGTCGATGCCTCCGTCGACGATTTATACGATGCGCTTCAGAACCGGCTGTCGACGACGCCACGCCCTAGGAATGATTACGATGATGGTGATTATGAACGTAATCATTCGGATGAATCTTCACAATCCGGCTCATCTTCGGATGGTGATCACATGGACGTGGCGAATACCGGCTGTCTTCCCGGCAGATCCGACCAGCAATCCCAATTCGCTAGTCGTAAAGACTCATCAGCACATCATGCGCAACGTAATGATGACACTCGGCGACATCGCTGGGGTGACAGCGAACGCCGTGGACGGTTCGAGTATGGCCCATGTGCTGCTTGCGGTGATCCGCGTCACTCGGCGCACAGGTGCTGGCGTAAATGTCAGTTCTGTACTCAGGTGCACGCACAAGGACAGTGCGAACACCACAAGTTGTACGAAGAAGCAGTGAAGTTCCTCAAATCCAAGCATGATAAGGACACCCTCCCGTCAGAACTCCAAGGTATTTTCACAAGCAATTTAAACGAACGCGCCCGCCAACTATAACAGGGTTGGGCACCAACGGGCAGCCACAGTTCGCCGAGCCGGCAGTGGAAGCAAACTTCGTGTTTGCCTATGTCCGACAAGGCAACTGGCTAGAATATGAAGATACGAAGGAAATTGAATGTGAATACGACGGAGAACAGAAACCGGGAGGCAGACGAGCCCTACTGAAATCAAGTGAAAGGGTCAGCGAGCCAATCGGGATTATAACAAGCACAACGGTCGGCGATCCAAGATCAAATCGCCGATATAAGCCGATGAAGTTACTGCCCGGGGAACGCCACGGGTGGTGGTCAAAGAAACAGTTTGATCGACGACGTCGGATGCGTGCGCTTGTGATGGGAGCGGTAAATGACAAAAGGACCAAGATTCTGCTGGATTCAGGCGCTAATATTAGCGCTATTAGCGAGGCGTTCGCTAGGAAACTACGGCTACGACGACGAGTATGTTCCGACATGCATATCGACATCCAAGGGATCACTAAAGGGAAATTATACACGGACGAGCGAGCGAAAGTCAAGTTAACGCTGGGGTGGGAACTCGTCTATGAGTTCGAGGTGTGGATCATGCCTCACCACGCCGGAGTTGACGTGATCCTCGGTACAGATTTTATGATACCAGCTGGTGTACGATTGGATCTTTTCAGGTCAACGATGACGAACCCCGAGGAGATCACGGTGCCGCTAGTGCGAAGTCAGCGAGAGATCGATGATGGGACATCAGAGAAGCATATACAAGGTAGCCCGTGCGAAACTATGGATGTTCTAGCGGGAGAGGTCGTCGAGTTCAAGCTTCAGCGACGACGACCAAGTTTTGTAACGCATGATCTATGGGTTCGACGAACAGACAAGCTGCTACCGATGGTGCAGTTCTGCAAGACAGGTCGGCCGAAGAGTGTGAAGCTGACCAATGTGACCAATCATGACGTGGAATGTCCTGCACACTACACATTTGTGTGGTGGGTGCCGCATGGTGACCTACCGATCGAGGAAGGTTTCGTCCAGCTCCACACAAAGAAATACCGCGAGTGGCAAGTTCTCGCTTATGCACTGTCGAAGGATGACCAGCTGTTGACCAAAGAACGGCAGCTCTATGAGGAATGGCTGGCTCGTCAACCTCCAGCGGTCGATCGACCGCACTATGAGACACCAGGAGGGATTCGACAGCGACCAGAAGGTGCCCCACGAGGATTGACGTGCGAGCAACAATGGGAGAGACTCGACGAGCTAAAGGGCATGGGGTCTATCGCTAACGCTGGGGTGACTGACAAGATCTCGTCGAATACAACAGTCAGCGATGAATCAGACGATACAAATCCTGCATTATGCATCACGGTGATTGACGACGTCGTCGATGGCGAAACGCATCCTCAGCAAATGGCGGATGTGGATGAGATGAGCTCGACGAGTGAATCAGTAGCGATGGAGATAAGACCAAGGTTAGCGCTCAACGAGTTCAATACTTCTGATTTACTCAGCGTGTTACAGAAACAAGCAGATGGTATTAAGGTGCTCGCTGCACGACCAGACTTGATCCGAGGAACGTTTCTCGATGGAATGGGAGGAGTAACAGAATCGGTCTATGTCACTCTTGCTGGTTTGAAAGAGTGTGAGGAGGAAGTGGGTGATTATTCACTCGCCGACCATCCTCTCGATGATCTACGACTACGATACATTGCTTCCGCTGATATGTTGATGAAAGGAGCGGACGAACCAGTCAAAGATGAATTTGAACGTGGAGCGAACGATGTTTACTTTGAGGACTATGCTCATGAACTCGCTTTCTTGCCGGACCTCACGATACCAACATCGACGACGCTGGACTATGAAGGCCCAAATGTGAAGAACCCTTCGCTGGACCCGATCGCTCAGCTACGGCTTGTCGAAACGCTGCGGAAACATGAACATATCATGATATCAAGAGGGAATGCACTACCACCACCTGCTTATGGAGTAGTATGCGACACTGACGTGAAAGGTCATTCCCCAATCAAGCAAAGAGCTCGACGAATTCCGCTCAAATATTTACTGAAACTGTATGAACTGTTGAAGGGTCTACTAGAAGCTGGGCTCATTGCTTTCTCGAGTAGCCCGTGGGCCTCGCCGATTGTAATCGTGCTCAAGAAGAATGGCCAAGATATACGACTCTGTATCGACTACAAAATGGTCAACGCAATCACACTGATTGTGGAATATGCGATGCCTTTAGTCGACGACCTGTTGACCGAGATGGAAAGTTACTTGTGGTTCTGTTCGCTCGACGCTGTTAGCGGATTCTGGGCGATTATGATGACTATGAGAGCTCGGAGGGTGTCAGCATTCGTGTGCGCTCTGGGTCATTTTGAATGGCTGCGTATGCCGTTCGGGTTAAAAACTGCCCCCATGATCTACCAACGGATGATCGATAATGTGCTCTGGGGTTATGTACAACCGAAAGGCGGTTGGGAAGCATTCGCCGACCGAATGAGAGCGGCTGAAGCCAAAGCCCAAGCGATGCGGAAAGAGTTTGTTATTCGCTCGGCGACTTCGACAAGTGTAGGACGCAAGGATTTGCGTACCAAATATGAAGCAGATCATCAAACCCTCGCTGACACTGATCCATTGATGGAACTAATCAATAGTCCCGACGCAGACATGTTCTCCACCGGAGAATCAGATCAATCCAAGTTGGTACCAGTGTTTCATCGACGGTCATTTGTTGACGATATCTGCTTCGGTGGTAAATCGTTCGACGAGTGTTTAGAGACACTGGACCGGTTGTTATCCCGGTTCGCCGAGTGCAGAATCAGCGTGAGCTTCACTAAGAGCATTTTCGTTCAACCCAAGGTTGGTTTTTTGTCGCATGCAATAACGAATGAAGGAATTCAAGCTGATACAAAGAAGCTAGCGGCGATCGCTGAACTTATGTTTCCATCGTCCAAAAAGGGAATGCAATCGTTCTTAGGGGCCCTTAACTATTACGGAAGATTCATACAAGGTTTGGCAGCATATGGAGTAGTCCTATATCAGATTAAAGAGGCCGACTTCGAGCCAGGAGGTGATCTGAGCGTGGCTCGCCGAGCATTTGAAGCACTTCGTCAGAAAGTCGCCGACGCCCCGATTCTGCGTCACTTTGATGGGAACAAGGACGTACATATCATGCTGTATGCCAACGAGTGGGCGCTGAGCAGTACGCTAATGCAGATGCACGACGATCTATTGCATCCGGTGCGATTTTGCGGACGTGTTTTTAAGGAAAACGAGTTGAACTATCACCCGGCTGAAAAGGAGGTATTAGCACTGTTACAGCTCCTCAAAGTGAACTACACACTGCTATCGGGCAAGACACTGCACGTAAACACGCGTTTCTCGACTCTGGAATGGGTGTTCCAATTCAAGTGCCTGTTCGGACGGGCAGTGCAGTTCTCAGTACTGTTGTCCCAATGGGATTTAAAGGTCAAAAGGGTACGCGAACGTGATATTGAGTTTGCTAAGCTGTTACAGTCGTCGATCACACCATTTGTTGCACTCGACGAAGCAGTCGCCCCACTCGCACCACCATCTAAAGGGTCAGCGACTGTACGACTCGCCCCTCATCTACTCTATGCCAGCATCGCACGCGACTACACTGGCTACGTGCTATCGTTTGATGGATCAGCCAAAACTGAGAAACATGGTGGTTATGGGAGTTGTTCTTGGATATTGTGGCGCTTACCTGCGTGGGACATTGTGATCGCCGCGAGTGCGCACCTCTCATCGACGACAGTCAACATCGCCGAGTATACTGGTATGAACAATGGAGTCAAGGCGGCGATTGACCATGGGGTGAGCGATTTAATTATTGTCGGCGATTCACGGCTTGCAATCCAGCAATCCGTGGGGGTGATAGCTTGTCGGAAGGAGACTCTACAAGTGCAATTAACTCACCATAAGGAGCTCATAGCACAGATCAACTCAGTTAGATACCTTCACGCGATCAGAGCATACAACGCTTCTGCAGACTCACTAGCCACAGAAGCGTTGGAAAACCAAGTCACCAAGATTGTGCTCAGCGAGACGAGGAAAGCAGAATTAAAAACATTGAACCGCATACCTGAGGTATTGTACGCCGACGATCAAGCGGCCACTGAAGCAAAATTGAGTCACTATCCTGATCAAGCAGTTGGTCGAGGGAAGAATTCGGGCCACCATCTATTGAAACGTGACCCAAGCAAAACAAAGGTCAACGAACCACCCCAAATCACAGCTACAACTCGAAGCCAGACACGGCAAGTGCGGTTTGTTGACCCTAACACCGCCAGAGCACCAGACGCTGCAGCCTCAGAATCATCAAGTAAAGACGGCGCCAGTTCTCCTGCGGAGAAGGAATCTCGAAAGCCCGACGCCGACGTCGATGGATCGAGGTCGACGAACCAAGAAATGGCGTACGACGCACTAGCCGTTCAAGCAGAACGAATTCGCCGAGTTAAAGTTGCCCAAGACGAAGAAAGGAGGTGGGCTGACTTGAAAACATATCTCCGTGGTAATGTTGATTCGCTGAGTTTCAAGCGAGCGGCCAACGCAAGTAAATTGGCAGACCGATTTGTAATCGACGAAGATGAGTTGCTGCAGTATATAGGCAAAGGTCGTAAGATGGGAGGCAGTGACAACTTTGAGACCCAGCTACGATTGGTAGTGCCAACCACTATGATCGACGAGGTTTTACAAAGCTGCCATGATTCTATCGAAGGTGGTCATCAAGGAATTACGCGCACCTATCAGCGAGTCAAAAAGGACTACTATTGGGTTGGGTTGTATGCTACAGTAGCACGTCATGTTCGCGCTTGTGCAGATTGCAGCACCAGCAAAGGCAAGCCGCAATTAAAGGGTTACTCGCCGGGGAATGTACTCGCCGATCGACCTTTCCAGATCGTCTCGATGGACTTTGTCACACCTCTTCCGCGTACTCGTCGAGGAAACACATCTCTACTCTTGTTTCAGTGCTCGTTCACCGGTTACATAGTAGCCAAAGCTATGGACAGTACCAAGGCTCAAGATGTGGCAGACGTTTTCGAGGAGTATGTGTTCCGAAGATTTGGTGCACCATCTATGATCAGGCATGATAGAGACCCTCGCTTTATGAGCAAGACCTTTGAAGCGTTCCTGCAATTGATTCAATCGCGCTCAAGAGCAACATTAAGCTATCGACCGCAAGCTAACGGTCAGCAAGAAAGGTCGGTGAAGTCAGTGATCCAGACAGTGAACGTATACGTGGAGGACCCCTTGCAGCACGACTGGGATGATATCGCCGAGAAGATGGCATACGCCATCAATAACTCAATGGACACAACAAGGAAGGAAACACCATTCTACCTAGTTCATGGGTGGGATGCGCAGTCAACCCTTAAAGCGATGACTAGCTCACTAAGACTCGGCGACGGGGATCGAACAGATGCAGCCAGGTGGAGACGGGAGGCTAATCGACAACATGAGGTAGCACTGGCTATGGCTAAGCATTACCAAGCTACTGAGAAAGCTTGGCGAGCTCAAGAACACAATAAAGCACTCGGTCGACTAGAACAGCTCGCCATACCTGTCGGCGAACGAAATGACGCCCAACGAGAAGGAGAAATGGACGAATCGGACGAGGCACCAACTCATCGATCGTTATTTGAACCGGGCAGTCGAGTGTGGCTTTTCATGGAAAGGGTGAACCCTGGTCTAACAAAGAAGCTGGCTCATCGATGGCATGGGCCCTTTCGCATCAAACGTAAGGTTGAAGAATTTGCCTACGAGCTTGAGCTTCCAGACAAAGCTGGATATCGCTTCTACCCCGTCGTCCATGTGTCGAGACTCAAGGCCGTAAATGAAGACGATCGGCGACCCACTGCTGAACTGATCGATGGTCTTGGACAAGATGACCGTTTCGATTTCGACGAGGAACTGCTACCGGAAGACAGCTGTGAGCCGGAAGCGAGCGATGATAAGTATATCGTCGAGTCCATACTTGACGATCGCTGGCCGATTTCTACCAGCACAGGGCGCACACTGCGAGAATTCTTGGTTAAATGGCAAGGTTACGAGGAGCCAACATGGGAACCGGTGTCGAATTTGTCGTGTGGAGGTATTCTGTTCGATTATCTTCTCCGGAGGAAGCGTGAGAATCGTTTCCAAATGGTTCAAGTTGCTGACGAGAGTTAGTATGCTGAACGAACCAGAGTGAATCTCTCGATGATGGGTACAGGTCATCGAATGGAGGTTTGAGCTACTGTACCACATGACGACCTCAGCGACAGTGGGTACAGGCTGTCGTTGAGAGTATTGCGACTGTACCAAAAAATTGTATAGATGAATTCATTTGAAATGTTATGGAGATGAAATGGTGAAGACATATGTCATCAGCATGGAAATCTTAGCCTCTCTTTCAGCTTGATTGAACGCTAAACGGGAATCGCGGAGTTCCAGTGCACGGTCCAAGTCGACGAGAGTTAGAGGGCGATTCGCCGATGTGTCCGACGCGTGAGTAAGAGATCCAGAAAGTGCTGCGACTGGCATCGGAGTAGTTCGCTCAGGCTTCATTTGCTGGACAGAGGACGTCGCCGAACGCGAGTCTGTAGATAGCGAGTGGCCAACAGTCGGCGAAGGAGCGACCGTTAGGTCGACTGCTTCCTACAAGAGTACGCCCGGACGGATAGAGTGTGAGACAACAAGACTAGAAGCAGATGAAAGTCAAAGAGAAGTGCAGACAACGTACCGACGAAGACGGCGAAGGATCAGAGGCGTTCATGGAATCGAAGTGGATCCGGCAGTTGTTCAATAGAGAATGTGACGGAAATCGCTCAGCCAGAGTGATGATCAGGACACTCGCCGGCTAGGTTCGGGTCCTGACCAGGAGGGTTGTGGTATAGCGATTTCAGGATCTTGCCTAGTTTAGGCTTAAGGCAGGATCTTGTGGTACCAGCCAGGTCGGACCATCCAGTGTATAAGCCACCAACTAGGTCCCGCTAAAGTCCGAGTCTGGAGGGTCGCCGACGGAAGATCGCATGGTCAACGACTGGTCGGAGATTTGACTTGTTTTCATTATAGGAGAAGCCGTAGCATCCCATTTACATTGCATATTAGTATAGGAAATTCAGGAAGGGCCAAGAGCCCAACGAAGCTAACAGAAAATAACAGAGTGGAATATTCGAAGTCCAACACAAGCGGTGAGGCGACCCTTCAAGGTAAGTCGTCCCGTGGACCAGATTATGGCCACCACTGGAACTAAGCGACTGGAGTGACAGCACTAGTTCCGGGTGGTAAGTCCAAGAGCGTGTAGTAAGTGGTTCCTGGACATTCCGGCTTTGCGACCGAGGACTCGCCGAAGGTCGGCGAGCGCAGGCTTTGTACCTAGACGGTGCGGTCTGCAAGCGTTACCCCTAGTCGACGTTCCCTACGCGTCGACGCCCCGTATCGTCCATCCTCTGGTGTGAGGGTACGGTTTAAGGAGAGAGAAGGAAGAGAGAGAGAAGGAAGAGAGAGAAGGAAAAGAGAGAAGGAAGAGAGAGAAGAGGAGTGAGCGATCAAGAGATCAAGAGGAGCGTGCTGTCTGCTCGTGACACGTATCCAGGGAGGTGGTTCAACTTGCTGGAGTCTAAGGAGCCACTACACCGCTGTAAACGGACTGGGCGATCTTCGGATTCGCCCTTCAAGCCTATCTCGTCGACCTAGTCGTCGAAGTAGGTGTTGTGGGGTGTACAGTGGGAAGGCTAACGAGTTTTACCGTGTGCAATACCACATAGGGGGTTCCCCACCAGAGATGCAGCGAGTACTCGCATCTCTTGGGTGTACTCATTGCAGCTCACGCGTCCTTTGTTAACAGGCAAGGAAGCGCGAGCGCTGGCGATACTCATAGTTCGCCGGGAGAAGGGCGGCTCTAAGCTGTTGACACAGCTGAGCCCAGGTTGTGAAACAACCCGGCGTTGTCGCTTCGCGCGTGTACGCCCAGGTCTTCGCCTGACCTCCCAGGTTGGACAGGGCAAAAGCGACCCGAAGTCGCTCGGTCGAGATTAGAGCCGCGTCCATCGCGAGCTCTACCTCTCTGACCTAGAAGTGGAGGTTCTCTCCCTCTTTCCCTCATAAGGGTTAACCTTAAGCCTCAACAGCTTAGGTTGGGCTGGCTTTATCTCAGCCCCTGTACGTGAGCTGTGGCGAAGTGGGTGAACACTTGACCGCCCAAAGTATAGCGCGCCCGAAGAGTGGGGGGTGGTCCTTCGAGAAGAACCGACTTTTCGGGTAGTACAGGTCCTGGATCAAGTAGTAGACTCGATCCAGGCTGGCGTGTGACCTTGTGCAATCCCTATAGGTGTCGATTAATTCGGCGGACCGGGTTTCACCGGGTATTTGTATTCCTAAGATAGACACACAGAAAATGTAAGAACTTCCAGGTTGTACGTATCCTGGGGGTCCTGAATGTGGGTTGAGAGATCACGAGTAAAGACCTTCTTCCCAAAAGATAACCTAAAATAATACAGAGTTTGAATATACAATATGCAGCCTGTCAGTTAGTTAGCACGCCCGAATACAGGTAAATTTCGGGATGCCCTACGCGCACCACCCTCGAAATGCTCGAGGGAAACAATAGAATGTCTTTCCTAAACACACAGTAATCAACAGTCAAATCCTAGGGGTGATCACTACCAAACCTCCTAAGATCGCAGGGAAAATGAATATGAAATGCAAGGGGCACTCGGAGTGTCCACTAGCAACTTAGCAAATAAAATAACTGGATCACTCCGAGTGTTCAAGCCCACTGGTCCCCAAGTTAATTCGACTTGAACGTGTTGAGAGTTATTACGCGGTTAGCGCAGCCTTGGTCGTCCTCACTCTGGGGCCCTCCTAATGTGAGCAGTCCTCCAGGTAGTCCTTCCTTGACGAGATGAATTGGGAAACACAGCGACCTCCCTTGGTCGCTCGTGTTTCTAAGACACTTGTGATTCACAACGCAAATCAAACTCTGTTTAAAATTATCTTCTACCTCTTTGGCATTCTAAATTCTTCTTCAATCTTGGTAGTCTTGGTACTTCTTTGGCGGTCTTCCTTTACTTCGTGAGGTCACACTCGGGTAGACTTGGTCTCATTATACTTGGAATGTCACGTCGAACTTGGATCTGCATACACTCATCAGTGATGTCTCGGCTCTTCTGAGATCGGCAGCACTGGTCTTGTTCTTGCACGGTGTAATCATCTGATTGCGATACTCTTGGGTCGTACTGTCTTGACTCCGCTTGAATGTCAGTAAACTGACTTCCGGACTGAACTTATCTTCAACATCTTGAGCTTCGATCTTGTTCTTCGACAGTCACTTGGCCATTCAGGATGTATTGTCATTCGGGATGTACATTCGGGGTACACGGCATAACTTCGGATGGAGCCTTCATATCCGGTAGGCGATCGAACTTTCAGGATGAGGGAGACAGTCTTGGGGTTTACATGTGTAGGTAGGGTCGTAATTGTTGAAACCTTGGAGTTTCAGGGTGTTTTGGGTGATGTTCGGCTCCGTCAAGGTAGGCTGCTCCTCGGAATACGTTCTCCGAGGGCACTTGCTTCCTTCTCGTGGATACCTGCCGTCAAGGAGTCGGCGGTCGGACTGAGCGTCGGTATTGCTTCCTGAATGTGGTACCCATTCAGGACGTACGCTTCTAACCTGTGAGCCTCTCCGTAACCGAACATCTGCATCCCCAAAGTCCAAACCATCAATTCGTCCAGGAGTCCCACTCAATACCCATCTCGAAAACCATCATCTCCTGTCCGAATCAGTGTGCGGGTTGTCCCGGCTGGGCAGCTGCGGGTGTGCCTAGAAAATTCAGAGGCACATCGTCACAGAGCGATAAGCCCTCGCTCGTACGTGTCGAACGCCTCAATGCGTTCGACCTGCTCGGCCGGCGTAGCAGCCGCCAAGCTTCGGAGGGCATCTCCTCCAAAGATGCCCACCATCTTCCGGACCGACTCAAACTGAGCGTCGGTCAAATGAGGGAACTCCCCTCTATCCATCTTGGCTTACCCTGTAGGATCCACAGAGGATTCAGGTAGTCAATCTACCCGCGTAGATGTGGATTGACTACAAGTGCTACCAAGTGTGACGGGGTCACACGAGCATCTTGCTTAGAGGAAGCGTGCTATCAAGAATATACAAACTCTAAGGGAACGACAGTTCACAAGTCCTGGTCTTAGGGGACTTAATAGCTAGTTTGGAGTAAGTTTAAGACTGATTTATATTTATAGTTAATTAGGTCATTTAGCCTGTAATACAAATAACTAATTAACTGTAGTTTGTTTCATATATGCATATAAAAGTAATTCAAATGCTATTGGTTGGCCCTCAGCCACCAGACCTACGTGGCAGTGGTGTGGTCCATACCACCCACGAGTAAATATCTAAAACGAATACTCACAGAAGTATATCAACTTCTAGAGGCGGTACCCTTTCTAGGGTACCCCTCATGTAACCCCGACACACTTGACGGGCCAGCAGTCACAGTGACCATGCATTTAGCAGTGAGGAACATGCATTTAGTTAGATAAACATGAAGTGCCACAGAAAAAAGAGAAATACATGCAGGGAAGCAACAAAGGCACGAAAAGAAACAGAAACAAGCAAAAGTACTAGGAAGTGTGATGTAGCGAACATCAAGTTTGGCCCTTGGCTGAGTCTAAGGAGCCGTGTTCAACTGTACAAAACTGTGATGCACCAGAGCTCGGCTAAAAAGCAGCTTAGGAGTGGTGGTCTACGGTACGGACTCGGCTGAAGACCTCTTAAAGGGGAAAGCCGAGTCCAAGGACTTGGCTATGGTACCTCCAGAGCTACCGGAAGAAGATGCGACCAGGCGCAGGGACTAACAACCATCGGGAGAGCCGGGAACAGTCGCTTCGACTGGGCTGAAAGGTCGGCGAGATCTATAACGACTCTATTTCACTAGATATTTGTATAGGAACCAATTAGGAATCAGAAAAGGGCTTAAGCCCCTAGTATTAAACAGAGCAGAATTTTCTAGGTCCAGAACACGTGTACACTCTTCCGGTAAGTCCCTGCACGGGCCGGATTATGTCTATCGTCCGAACTCGAGAGGCATAGCTTGTAGAGTTCTGACTGGTAGCGCCAAGAGATTAGGTTGGCCCGGGGAAGGGCGTGTCTCGCCAAGCGCGAAGAACAAACCCCGCCGAGCTCGGCGGGTCGGTATACCGTACAGCCCGGGTACCGTTACTCTTTCAGCCGAGTAGCCTTTGCCTCGGCGACCCGTAAAAGCGCTAACGCGCCGTCGTCCATCCTTTGGTGGAGGGCACGGGATAACGTATTATTGGCTTCGCCGGTTGGTACTCGGCGGAAGCGAGACACCAGCTGTCCCGGAAGGGCCGAACCGCTAGGGGACAACCCAGCGCAGGTCAACAAACGCCGACCTAACTCGGCGATTGTTGTGGTTTCGTTATGTTTACCCACATCGGATGGATTTGTGCGTTCTACAACACCACAGAAGCCCCTGTAGAACAGGAAGGCATGCATGTTTAGGGAGACCAACGTAATTCATTATTAAATATACACACTACCCCTCACTTGAGACCAACGCCTAAGGTTTCACTACAAGACGAACACTCCGCAACTTCAACATTGACCAACACTCTTCTCCGGCAAAAACCCGACACTTTACCCGAATAGAACCCTCTTATAGTAACCTTGCCATAACCTTGAAGTAACCACACTCAAATTTGCAATACAGGCGATCAACCATATATTTATCTTGCTTTTCCTTTAATTGATATGAATGAAGGGAAGCATTTGGTTTGAGACTCGATGCGAGCCCATATATCCAAGGACGTGAAAACCAAGTGCTCGACTCGCAACATTAGCATGTGTGTCATTCCTGGTGGTCTCGCTCCTTATCTACAAGCAGGAGACATCGCTATCTACAAGACGTTTAAGGACCTGCTTTACATTGAGATAAATGTATGGAAGGAGAGTGACAAGGTTGAGTACACGCGTTTTGGCAATCCACGTATGCCGTCTGTGGCAGTCGTCTTTGAATAAGTGCGAAAAGCTTAGCGTGACACAGACAGTAGAACTGTCAACAACTCGATCGAGGCTGCTGGCTTTGGTGATGATTACGTGGAGCGGCATTTTGCTCAGCACGACGTGTATGGCGAGAAGTTCTGTGAAAAATGGGAAAATGCTGATGCCACTCAAGAAGTAGTAGTAACCTAGGTGTACCCTACTCAATAATTGTCACAGTTTAAGACTGTGTTTACTCTACAGCAAACTTAGTCTTAACAGTGCATTGGTAGCACTTGAGAGGAAGTAGGTGTTGAATCGGTTTATGACGACAACTTGAATTGATTTCTTTTTAGAGTGTAGTTGTTGATTTCACTACGGTGTGTGACCTCTAACTCACAAAAGGTGAGATCGTGGAGAGTCAACACACACTGCTTGGCCGGAGCAGTATAGAAGAGGCGATGTGACTTCTTCCTTGTTGATTCACGAATGAGACTACTCAGCCGATGTGCAGTGCTGGTGGTTCAACTACTTACCCTCAACTACTTCACTATACTAAGATAAAGTCATAATAAAATGTCTCCTTGGCATTGGTCAGACTGTGGCTGACGACCACGATCATCTCTGCTTCCATCTCGACACCAACTGGATGTTTGTAACGGGGTTACATGAGGGGTACCCTAGAAAGGATACCGCCTCTAGAAGTTGATATACTTCTGTGAGTATTCGTTTTAGATATTTACTCGTGGGTGGTGTGGGCCACACCACTGCCACGTAGGTCTGGTGGCTGAGGGCCAACCAACAGTATTTGACCTAACTTTTATATGCATAATAGGGTTAAATTATAGTTAATTAGTTATTTGTATTACAGGCTAAATGACCTAATTAACTATAAATATAAATCAGTCTTAAACTTACTCCAAACTGGCTATTAAGTCCCCTCAGACCAGGGACTAGTGAATTGCCGTTCACTTAGAGTTTGTATATTCTTGATAGCACGCTTCCTCAAGCAAGGTGCTCGTGTGACCCCGTCACACTTGGTAGCACTTGTAGTCAATCCACATCTACGCGGGTAGATTGACTACCTGAATCCTCTGTGGATCCTACAGGGTAAGCCAAGATGGATAGAGGGGAGTTCCCTCATTTGACCGATGCTCCGTTTGAGTCGGTCCGGAAGATGGTGGGCATCTTTGGAGGAGATGCCCTCCGAAGCTTGGCGGCTGCTACGCCGGCCGAGCAGGTCGAACGCATCGAGGCGTTCGACACGTACGAGAGAGGACTTATCGCCCACGTACAGGGGCTGCAGACCCCCGTGGCTGGGATGAAGCCAGCCCAACCTAAACCGTTGAGGCTTAAGGTTAACCCTTATGAGGGAAAGGAGAGAGAGAACCTCCACTTCTAGGTCAGAGAGGTAGAGCTCGCGATGGACGCGGCTCTAATCTCGACCGAGCGACTTCGGGTCGCTTTCGCCCTGTCCAACCTGGGAGGTCGGGCGAAGACCTGGGCGTACACGCGCGAAGCGACAACGCCGGGTTGTTTCACAACCTGGGCTCAGCTGTGTCAACAGCTTAGAGCCGCCTTCCTTCCGGCGAACTATGAGTATCGCCAGTACTCGCGCTTCCTAGCCCGTAAACAAGGGAAGCGTGAGCTGCATGAGTACATCCAGGAGATGTGAGTGATCGCTGCATCTCTGGTGGGGAACCCCCTACCTGAACACATCAAGGTGACAGTGTTCATGGATGGCCTGAAGGTGGGCCCATCCCGCACACAGTTGTTCCGCGTGCATGCGAACACTATGGAGGAGGCGATACAGATCGCCCCCCAAGAGGAGTACAGCTACCGACAGGCTCCTACGTCGGTGTGGCAAGGCCACAATGCGTCGACAGTCGCAGTGCAAGGAGCTCCAGCAGCTGGAGCTAGCACCGGGCCGGTACCCGTGGAACTGGGTACGGCCGTACAGAGCTCCATCCGCTGTTACGGATGTGGGAAGCTCGGACACATGCAACGTGCCTGCCCTGCGGGAGGGTAAAGGAAGTTCCCTTCCAAACCTAGGGGCTTGAGGGGCCCGTGGCAAAAACCACGACCCAAGAGCCAGGGGAACTGGGGTCACCAGTAGGGGAAGATCTAAGTCCCCATGGTAGGAGTGCCGACGGCGCACGCCATGGAGGCTTAGCCCCTGAGAGCCTGGGTGCTCTCGAGACAAGGAAGAGCAGCGGCGGACTGCTCGTGGTACACGCGAGTGTACGGGGATACGGAGATCCCTTCAGAGTCCTGATTGACTCTGGGGCGTCGACGAACTTTGCTCGACGCCAGACGGTCGCGCGGAATGGCGACAAGTATGCCGACGCTTTGCGTGAAGCGAAGGCAGGGGCCAGGTCTCGGTGAGACTGGCCGATGGTACGGTAGTTAACGTACCTGGGGTCCGTATGGACCTGGCTGTAAACTTTGAGGGCTTTGACAGCACGGAGTCGTTCCTTGTCCTAGACATGGACAAGTACGACTTGATCCTGGGCATGCCATGGCTGGAAAAGCACGAGCCCTGGATCGATTGGCGTGGCAAAGCCATCGACACGCCGTCGAAGACATGGCATTGCTCTTCGACCGGCCGTGCCGGTGGAGTCTCAGACTCCGAGTGTGGTACTCTGTTATTCACACGGGAGGTGTTCAACGACACCTCCGCCCTCGTATTGGTCTTCTTGACCCCGCGTGGAACTACGTTACCCACTCTAGAGACGCACGCTGCGCTCTCAATCTTCTCGGTCTCTTCGACCCTGCGTGGAACTATGTTACCCACGTCGGAGGCGCTCTCAGCGTCCTCCTCAGCAGCCTCAGCAGCTTGCGGACTTATGTTACCCACACAGGAGACGCCATCACCGCTCTTCTCAGCAGCCTCTGCTGCTTGTGGACCTATGTTACCCGCCTGGTCAGTGCCGTCCGGCACTTCCACAGTCGAAGCCCATACGGCGCGACGACTCTCAGCGTTGGGACTTGCCATCGTGGCAATCCCACGCGCTTGGCAATGAGCCTTGGTCTCACGACCGGTTGCGAGGCTCATCGCAACATCTTCATTAGAGTCAGTGACTCCCAGTACTTGTTCGGGCGTGTAAGCGCCTTGGAGACCATTTCTGGCGCCCCAGTCCCGGACAGAGGTGGGAACATTACTCACCAAAGCTCTGTCGGAGACTGCGGGCCGGCTAGCCCGGTTGTATTGACGCATGTTAAGCTTCGTAAGCCATACTTATTCTTTAGTCTGCTCGAGGATATTCTGTGTATAACCTGGAGCAGGGTCTTGGATAGCTGGCGTCTGGAGTAGCTGTTCATGGCGCTCAATTTTGGTGTTGAGTGCACCAGCACGGTGAAGACTATGTAGGTGCTTCAGGACGGCGCCAGATCCACGTGAGCTGATGTTGTGCTCTTCAAGGAACATCAAGACGGACTTCTCAGCACGGGTCCCGAGGGACAGCACCTGATCGCGATAGCTGGCTTCTGTGGTGTCAAGTATGAAGCCGTCATCCAAGAACAGCTTCATGTAGGCGACAAGCTGCTTTGCGTCGGACTTCTGCTGCTTCGAGATGGGTTCCCGCCACAGTGGTGGCTCTTGAGCGTACCAACCGTACTAAGTCGCACGAAGGTGAGTCACTGCTGATCTGCGCTGCTTCTTCTTAGCTTGACTGACATCACATTGGCTAGTTTCCGATTTTTGCCGTTTGTGTGTTCCTTGTCTAGGGCCGTTCGTCTTAGCTTCCAGTGCGTCCATGCGAGCATCCTGCAGCTTCACATGCTCGATAAAGTGGTTAATGACAGCAGCTTGGTGATCGATGACCTTTTGTTCTGTGTTTCGTGTCAACGACTTCTCGGATGTCTGGTGCGCGCTTGATGGCTTGCTGTCTTCACAGGGTAGCTCTGGATTCGCGAGATGTGACGACCATGCAAGTAATTCAACGAGCGAGCATCCGGCTTCAGCGGTACAAGCTTCGATGCGCTTGATCGCAGGTGCTTCGGCGTTCAGGCGTTTCAGCAGTGGGTAGTGGCAGATCACAGTCGAGGTGAGCACATCAAGGGCAGCTTGGTTAACATTGTGCTGTGCTGCTTGTAGATCGTGGCATGTGCTGAACAGGTGGTGCTGGAAGCTGGAAATCGTGCTCCTTGTTTGCGAGTCGAACGAACGCAAGTCCTGGGTTGCTACGTTTGTGCTGGTGTCGTGTCCACTGGGTATCTTGCTAACCATGTGATCTTCTTTGCTGGTGTTGAAGATATAGTTGAAGCCCTTGTTCGTTGTGCTCATGTTCCAGGCGCCTCTGTCGAAGATCCACCGCGCTGTGAGTTCGCCGCTACCATTGGCGCGCTGTGAGTTCGCCGCTACCATTGGCGCGTTGTGCCCCCCCCCTGCGTCAGAAGGAATGGGATGTCAGCGCAGCCATGACTCCAGAAACCGCAGCTATGCGGTCGAGTACGCGGTTTACGTGTGAGTAGACGGTGGTCGTCTTCTCCACACCAGCAGCGGACGGTGCGCCAAGTCCAGTTGTGTCAACAGGATGGTCGAGAATATCCAGGAGCGGGACGTCCGGAGAGAGAGTGATTGCAGCTTGGTCTTGCATTTCGGGCAGGTTGTCGATGACGTCCGTTGATGGGGCGGTCTGCATTAGCAACGCCAGCGCCATGGCGAGCATCGGACAGGTCTCAAACTCCGTTCCAGGGAACAGCGACAGCCCTTGCTCTTCGGATGTCTTCATCCGAATGAAGCGTACGAAGAGCACATTGCCGGCGTCTATGGAGATGTTGGGCTTGCGGAGGAGGGCGAGGTCCGAGGCTCTACCGAATAGGTACCACAGCAGGCAAATTAGCGCAGCATCTTGGTAGTCGCTTGAGCAGCTCGCGTTAACATACAAATACACAAGCATTTTCTTCAAGTCAGCCTTTGAACATGGTGGTGCCTTGCTTATGAAGCCACCACCGTCACGCTTCAAGCAAAAGTTATCTAACGTCTTCCCCATTTTGAGCAAACGAGCTACTAACGCAGCCCGGTGCTGAGGGAACTGGTCGAGGAGCCACTGTTTAGCCTGCCGATAGTACTGCATCGCACTGTTTCGGGCCAGTGGTTTTCCTTTTTGCCCTCATTAAATGCTAGATACGTACCAAACTTGTCCATTACGGATAGAAAACACTTTCCACTCCCATCACGCTCAATGCAAACACGCACATACTCTTCTGTCACACCCTCAGTTTTCAAAAACTTCACGAAAGACCCCACAGCGGTTGCCTTCGCACGCTTGGTGTTTCCAGGCACCAACTCTTCTAATCCCATGCTATCGGTCGGATAAATGGCAAATATGTGAGTGATACGCTATTCACTTGCTTTTTGGCTAGACATATACATATTTTGGCCGGTGTTCCGACCTGATACGTCGGAACGGCTGGCCTACAGGACCTGCTTTAATATCCTCATCCTATTGGATAACATTATGATAATTATGTGATCTGATTGGATTAAACTACTGATGGGTGATCTTATTGGCTGTTAAGCTCTTTACAAACTAGTAGTATAGTCGGAAAGATGATCATATTCAACCATAGCGCCAAAAAGACTTGGATCTGAAGCAAGTTGCATAATATGCACCTTTTTACATAATTTGCTACGTTTTATGATTTCCATCTCGGTAGGATACAGCTAACTAGTTAGTCTTGAACTGTTCCCTGCTGATCGGTGGCTATGAGTAAGGTGCGTGTGTCCCCTCCACGGTCGTCTTCTGCTGTTTAACATCATCACTGCATGTGCGACAGGACGCGCTGGTTACGTTGCTGGCCCGCGAGATGGACCGCGTGGCGCGCAACGCCGAGAACTGGCAGGAGCGCATGGCAGCTTTGGGCGAGATGCAGCGCGCGTTCGAACAATTGGAAGAGGATCCGCCTGCTGGTACTGTAGCTGCCAGTCTGAGTACGGATGTGTGGAAGACGCTGCGGCCGCTCAAAGCCATGGTGCAGGACCTTCGCTCGCAGATCGTCAAGGAGGTCTGCGCGCTGCTCACGACGGTGTCACGAGTCACGCGGGACGCCATGGCCCCGTTCCTGCGTGACGTGCTGCCGACACTCGTAGAGGTGCGCGGTAGCGGCAACAAGGTCTGCGGTACGTACTGCGGCGAGTGTCTCGAGGCCGTGGTCACGCAGACGGTAGTCAAGGGCGCCACGCTGCGGCTGTTCGTGGATATCTTGTTGGACAGCAAGAACAAACTCATCCGACATTGCTGTATCTCGTGTCTACGGCGCGCACTCGTCACGTGGAGCCCTGTTATGGACAAGAGCGACGTGCAGCAGCTCGAGAAAGGGCTCCAGCATGCACTATACGACGCTAGTTCTTCCTGTCGAGCGCAAGCGCACGAGCTCTTCTTGGCCTTCCACACGCTCTTCCCCAAACGAGCGCTCGTCGTCATGAGCATGGTCGACTATAAGATTCAGAAACGACTCGAGGCGCTCGTGTCCTCAGACGTGGCAGAATCTATGAGAGGTGCAGGTTCGGCGTCAAATGCTAGTGTTGATGGAGATGCGACACCAATTCAGCAGGTACAGGCGTTGGCGGGACTCAGATTGGATGTTGGAGACCGTGTGTGCATCCCGGATAAAGAATTGTTCGGTTTTGTGCGATTTTTGGGTGAAATCATAGGCGTGAAAGGTGTGTGGGTGGGCATCGAGCTGGATGAAGCATACGGCAAAAATGATGGCAGTGTCAAAGGTCGATACTACTTCCGCTGTAAGCCCAAACACGGTGTTTTCGCGCGGCCCCACCAGGTTTTCCTCACAATGTCAAGTTCGAAGCTGCACGAACATCAGCTTCAACAACAGCAGCAGATTCAGGACGGCGATACCTTCGCCCAAAAGGGCAACGCTAGCGCAGCAGAGCTCGATGAAGTAGAGGCTGACGGAGGTGTTGAACCATCTGCAACAGTCAAGGAAATAGCGTCAGCATCCCCAAACACTCCACCGCCGGCACCTGTACCTGTGTCCTCATTGAACGTTCCTGCTCCTACTGATACACCAGAGCCCTCCAAATTGAGTTTAGTGCTGAATCGAGCCTCCGTGGCTCACCGGCGGTATTTGAATCGCTTACTTATTCATGTCCGTGCGGAGTTGGAGGAGCATGAGCGTTTTGAGAATTATGGAGCCACCGCTAGTTCGGCTGATGCAGTCCAGTATCTCCAGCAACTTCAAAACAGCGCGCAAGACAAAATTGTTCTCTCTGATGAGTTTATCCAGCAGATCATTCAAGCCCAGCAGGCTGCGAGAGAGTCATAACAACTGGAGCACAGATCCCATCAGCACAAAAAGGTATCTAGCTGCATTTGCCTAACCGTGATACACGTAGAGCCTCACAACTTGTGCAGCAGAAAAAAAGCTCGATTTTGTGTGACGGAACTAACTGTAGATTTTTTCCTTCGTCTAAGATCATTGCTCCATTGGCAATATGAACAATATCCCCGATATCTTGTAGTTCAAAACGTTTATTGTGGTAGTCTCCCCTTAGTTTGATCTTCCTCTCCAGGGGTTTTACCACTTACTAGTGGTATTTCATTATCGTCGCTTTCCATAAAGCTTCGTGAAGCAAACGAAAGGCGACGATCTCCATCAAGCATTGTTCCTCTTCCGTTTGAAGCCCACGACGAGACACTGACAGACGCAGGGTCGCTGAGCATGGTTCCTCCTCGAGAGTTGCTGCTTGACAACCAACTATCATCGCTCAAAAACGTAGTGCCGCGATCAGACCACCAAAAACTTGCACTTCCGTAGCTGTCATCGCTCAGTTGGGTCGAGCTGCCTTCCTCGCTGGAGACAGACGTAACTGATCCTGATAACGCGGGGAGTAGCATTGATCCGGTACTAGAGCTTGCTGCTCGAACCAACAGCGAACGATGCTTCCCATCTCCCTTCTTCTTGTTCTTCTTCGAGGATGTAGTCATCCCAGGGTATAGCCCCGTTTCCTGGAAAATAGTTTGTTTTTCTCGCTCAATAGACAACCGCGCCTCGGCCACTGCCTCCGCCACGTGCTTATCAATAAACTTCTTTGCCACCGCAGCCTTCAATTCCTCCAATAGCTGCTGATCGCTCTGGTTAGACTCATAATGAACACCGCTAGCATCGGGGTTTGATGCCTCTAACTCGTCCCTGTTGCTGCTTACACTGCTTCCACTAGCAGTGCGCCTATGCTTCTTCGTATTTTGCAGCTGAGCATGGGCATCTGAAAGCAACTTTTTCTGACCAATGCGCTTCGCAAGCCAATCCTGCGCTTCGCTTCGCGCTTCCTGCGCAACCAGTGTCAAGGTCATATGCTCTTCTTCTCTGAGATACTCGAGAGTCGTTGGAGATAATGTTGGTGGACGTGGAAGAGCTCGGAGATACTGAGCCGTCTCTAATGATACTGACTCGGTAGATGGACGTGGTACATTTACGCGAAGCGGTGGAGTCACTTTCGTATCTCTTGCCCGTGTGGGAATATCAACGGAGGAAGAGTATTCATCAGACATGAAATTGTATGTCACCCGCCCAGCGCTAGCTGAAGCCGGGTGTAGAGGAGGTGGCCGCTGTTGTTGATGATCTCTGTCTTGGAATGAATCCTCATTGTTCTTATCCACATGAGCTGATCGACAGTCCTCCTGGACGTCAACTCCACTGTGCTCCTTTCTCCAGACTTCCATCAATCTTGACCGAGCATCACGAGGGCTAACTCCCCATCGATCAGCCACGTCCGATTGGGCTGCATACTCAAGCTCTGGATCGTCTAGTATACAAGCAAGCAATTCAGGGTCGCGCAAGTTGAAATGTACGGCAAGCTGCAGAAGCCCAACACGAGCACGTGGCATTAGAGCTCTTGTTCGTGCCCCACCAAGCAACAGCGCGCGAAAAGCGGCGGTGTTCTCCGATTCCAAAGCTAGCATTAAGGGGTTCTGCGGACACGAGGCTACCAGGGTTATAGCGCTTGGTCGGACATCACTACTGGTAAGAAATTCACTGGACTCATCGTCTCCGTCACCTTCATACGCGTTCCCTTCAGTCCAAAGGTTTAGATCTTGACCATATCGCACAAATAGCTCGATTAAGGTATCATCACACTCCTCGCGAAGTGCTATGTGAAGAGGAGCCAGTCCAGCGTTGTTCCAATTTCCAGTGTCAACATGTTCTTGAAGCAGCAGCTCCACAACGAGGCGCATAGCAGCACTGTGAGGCCATGTGCAGGCCAGGTGAAGTGCCGAATCGCCTAATGCGTTACTCATCTCTAATAGCTGAGTGCACACTGGGCTCACTGTGGGATTGCGTACTCGAAGATCACGCAACGAATACAACAGCAGTAAGGCGTTTTCAGCTGCTCCGGCCTCTAGTGCAGCATGTAGTGATGTTTCCGCACGAGAACCAGAAAAACGCACTAGTATGTGTGCAGCCACACTAGTCTCGGCATTTAACAGAAATGCCAACAGTAGTCGCAGTAAACTTGAAGTTGAGGGACCACCTGATGCTGCCACGTGCAGCGGCAACCCTGCTGGCAGTTCATCGTCCTTAAAAACTCGCGGTGGGGTCAATTTTGTAAAGGCTGCAGTTGTTGTAGGAAGATGAACCACAAGCGGGGGTGTTGACAATGAAACAGAAGAAGGTATCGTCCCACCTCCTACGACATCGGCCACAAAAGTTGTACCACTTAAATGAAAAAATCTCACCACCAGCGACTGAATTCCTCGCAGTAAAAAAATACAGGCATCTCTGTCTTCTTTGCTTGTGGCTTGATTTTCACAGGAGGGAGATACGATCGTTATTGTTTCATGACCATGACGATGTGCTTCACTTTTTAGTTGCTTCCAATCTCCATCACTCCGAAATTTTGTACAGTCGCGTCTCCACGACAATCGAGATTTCTTTTTGTCAAAGGATTTTTTGTCACCAGCATTCGTGCTTTCCCCAGAGCTGCGTTGTGAAATATTCGATTTGCTCGATGAGACACTGGTACTAGCACTAGTACCAGCACTAGTTCCTAACCAGGAGCTTATCTGCACCAGCAGAGGAAGAAGTCGCTCAGGATGCATATGACGCTGGCTGTCTTTATCTTGACTAATACAATCAAGCAAAAGCGCCGCCAGCTCAACTTGCCCCGCCTGAAAGGCCAGCATTGCCACGGGTCTGCCTGTTTCCCCATCCACCCACCAGTGCTTGCTTGCAGACTGATTCTTTCTTTTCTGGTGATGGTCTACGAGAGCAGCAGCCAGCGCGTACAGTCCATAGCGGATCGCAAGTGCCAGCGATGATGCGCCATGGGAGTCTATGGCATAAATATCGGCTTTGTGGGCAATCAATGCCGCCGCTGCGAGCTCCAATCCTGCCTTAATAGCAACGTGGAGAGCGCTATCGTCGTCCCCAACCACTCCTTTCTCTTCAGCATCCTCTTCACTTCGAGTTTCCCGATTTTCACTGAATGCTTGGCTCCACTGACAATCCGATCCTGAAGGAGAGGCACCAGAAGCAAGCAGTAAAGCCACGACTTCTTGTTGACCACTCTTGAGTGCCAATGACAACGGAGTATCATTTATTCCGCGACGACCAGCTCGACCATCAAGACCTCCAGTTGGGGCTGAATGACGATATACTTGAATAAGACGTGCGATTAGCGCTACAGGTGCACATAATTGAATTGCAAGATGCAGTGCCGTATTTCCCTGAGCATCGTAAGATCGCGGATCAACTGCGCCATCAGCCACCAGTGCATCTACAACGCGCCACTGGCGCGCAACAAGTGCTAAATGTACCACTGACTCACCGCGCGCATCACATTGATGTACAGCCTGTGCATTAATTGAGAGTGCTGCTTCCATAAGCACCAGTGCCACAGATTCTTTTCCTGACTTTATTGCAATATGAAGTGCCGTGTCTCCTGCCGCATTGACATGGTCCAAACAGGTCACTAGCTGCCGGTTCGATGATCTTCCTTCACTCCCTGCTGTATTTGCAATTCCCGTCACGATTAATAGCTGCTTTACACTCTCGATGTCGCCGAGCCAACAAAAATACATAACCAGATTCCATCGAGCTTTGTCATCCGCCTGCACTGCACAACATGAAAAAACAGCACTTTCATTTCCATCACTTTCCACTTTGTCGAGAAGGAGGAGCCTTTTGCGTAGTCGTCGTCTTTGGTGATGTTCTTCACTTTTCTCTTTTTTGTCGGTACCAGCTGATGGTGGTGAAAATACAACCTGCGTCGCATAGTCCCAATACAATAGGCTACGGGGATCTGCGCCAGCGTTCAATAGCAATGCAATCGTGCTCTCAAAGCTAGGCACACGAGGATCTTGTAGAAACGCAAGCTGTAGTGCTGTTACCATTCCCCGCGGTGGTTGTTTAGTTTGACCACGCCTTCGCGATCCGTCTTTCGAGTCCTTTGATGACGATACGCGAGGAATGCGTACGCGCACGTTCACCATAGCACCAGCAGCGATATATCGACGTACTTTGGTCATGGACGGAAGGCGGTCTCGGCGTGAAAGTTCCAGATAAAGCGCAAATGTAGCAACGTGGTCTCTAATCGAGACGAGCGCATCGGATGTCTCACCACCTCCGAGGACAAGTGTCTTGATATCCTGGCCAGCCGTCGCGCTGGAAGTGCTCTGACTGGTGGATGACGGTGCGAGTGATGTCTGGAATTTCAGTGTCAGAGCCGCCTTACGGACTGAGACAGACTCTCCATCACTCACATGCTCCAATTTCAGTGATACCAGATTCTGTAGATCGTACGTTTTAATATTGGCTGCCGCTGCCCCCGTTGTTGTGCCTGTCGACGCGGAAGCAGAACTTGGGCCGTCACCGCCGCGGCTGCTAGTACCACTAGTTGAGGCACTGGAACTTCCACCTGATGAGTGGTGCCGGAACGACCTCGCAGTGAGACTGCGTTTGTGCATCTCCAATACTCCCCAGCGTAGAAGTAAATGACGCGCTCGCCATCGTCCCAGCCAGCTCTTGGATTTCTTCAATACTTCCGTCTCGAACTCACGCAGCACCGGCATCGACGCGGTTTCGTCTGACGCAGTGTCCGCTCCAGTCGTCGACCCAGGGACGAATGGAGCGATACTGCGTCGACGTTCTGGCTTGGGCTCGACACACGCCTCGAGTGGGAACGGATCTTTGGCCACGAGTCTCGTGCTGCCGTACTGCCGCATCAACACGCGCTTCAAGCTGTCGAATGTCACGGCCACAACCTCTTCATCTGCGTCGTCTGCAGCTCTCTCCGCGGTCTTTGCAGCTTTACGAGCCAGTGACGCCCACAACGCGGAAAAAGCTGCTGGCTGCTGCGCGTACTGCGGGAAGTAGAGACTCAGGAAGTCGCAGAGCTCGGAGCGCCGCCATTTTGCCGTGTCGTTGCGGCTGTGAGCGAGCGCGGCCGCTTCGTACGGCCGTCGAAGCGCCCCGAGGAACGCGTCCTGGAAGCTCTTAGCCTGAGGCTGCGCTAGCTCCTCGCGCGCCTGTAAAGCTGCGCACGTGCAGTCGCGAGCGCCTTGTCGAGCGCCGCCATTCTCCAGACGCGAGCTACAGGCGGCGCTGCCGCTCTTGGTCATGTAGGTTCGAAGAGCTTTTGCTACTTCAAGTACTAGAGCTACTTTAGAAAGTGTTACTTCAACCGATGAAATCGGTACAGTTAGGGCTAGGTGGGTCGGACCGGTTCGGCGAACCGTGCATTCGATGGCCCGCGGACGCAGCACCAGCCATTCGCTTCGAGTGCCGCCCAATTTGCCGCCTGTAGCTCCATTTCGCCTTTAAGAAAAAACTAAAGACAACCATGGCTGTCGGTGAGTGCCCCTTTAGATGGTGTGCGAGACGCAGCGAGTCCGATGTGCTGCGATTGTCTCGTCGCTTCCCGCCCCCAATGCTCAATAGCGACGACAAACAGAACAGGCAACGCCAGTAGCAGGAACCACAAGATCAGCGTTAAAAAGCGCCTTCTTCTTACTCGGACCAGACGCGTTGTAGCATGGTAGCAGGGGGCGGCGACAGACTCAGCATTGGAGACACAACAATACAGCAAATAGATCTCTAACGACTTGTGACTGACCACAGGAAAGAACAAACGTCTGACTAAGGGCAAGAAGGGCGGCAAGAAGAAAGTGTACGTTGCACACAGTCTTGTCAGTCAATACGCGACGCTGGATCCTAATCATATCGCAATTTCATCTTTACAGCGTTGACCCGTTCTCGCGCAAGGACTGGTACGATGTCAAGGCCCCTGCCATCTTCTCGGAGCGCACCTGCGGCAAGACCCTGGTGAACCGCACTGCCGGCACCAAGATCGCGTCGGAGGGTCTCCGTGGCCGTGTGTTCGAGGTGTGCCTTGCTGACCTGAACAAGGACGAAGACCAGGCTTTCCGCAAAATCCGCCTCTGCGCTGAGGAGATCCAGGGCAGCCAGATCATCACTGGCTTCCACGGCATGGACTTCACCCGCGACAAGCTGTGCTCGCTGATTCGCAAGTGGCAAACTCTGATTGAGGCCTTCGTGGACGTCAAGACCACGGACGGCTACCTGGTGCGTCTGTTCTGCATTGCTTTCACCAAGAAGCGCCCGAACCAGATCAAGAAGACTACCTACGCTAAGACGGCTCAGATCCGCGCTATCCGCAAGAAGATGACGTCGATCATGACGGAGGAGGCCTCCAAGTGCGACATCAAGGACCTGTTCCTGAAGTTCGTCCCGGAAATCATTGGCAAGGAGATTGA
Organism: Phytophthora palmivora; assembly: GCA_008079305.1. Taxonomy (NCBI): domain Eukaryota; phylum Oomycota; class Peronosporomycetes; order Peronosporales; family Peronosporaceae; genus Phytophthora; species Phytophthora palmivora. The sequence goes on from VOQZ01002228.1 coordinate 167,553, forward strand.
GAAGGCCACCCAGGGCATCTACCCTCTCCAGAACGTGTACATTCGCAAGTGCAAGATCCTCAAGAAGCCCAAGTTCGACTTGGTGCGTCTGATGGAGCTCCACGAGGGCGGTGCCGAGGAGAAGGGTGCCAAGGTCGCTCGCGAGGAGGACCAGCTGGTGGAGTCGATGGCTGGCGCTGGTGGCCGTCTGTAAGCGCGTTCATTAGTTGACAGCTTGGTGACACAGTTGGGCATGGTTTTTGTTGTCGGTGAAGGAAGGAAAGCAGCTCCGTGTTTGAGCGAGTACTTGTTTCTAAGACGATGGAGAATAAAGGCGAAATTCTAATCCAATTGGTGTTCCACATCGTGGGAGTCACCAACTGTACTCTGTCGTAATGTGTTGTTCTCTGCTGTAGCTACCGTTAGCAGCTTTCTTAGATGCATGCGTGTGGTAGGTAACCTGTCTGCCAACTCGAAGATAAATGCTCATGTTACTGAATTGCATGCACAACTACGCTTCTAGCTGTACGTTTTTTGGTACAGTCCTTTCACATTTTATGTATGCTTTTGCCAGAATACGTGTGTCTGGTCGATTATTTAGAGAAACCCTTCTTTTGCAGCTCAGACGACTGGTAGCAAAACTTGTCCCACTCTGAAGGCACCAGACAAGGACAACAATGGCAGCTCGTGTAACGAAGCTCTTTCTACAGAACTGCGCCTCAGCCAAGGTGGACACCAGCAAATCGGTCAAGGCGAACGGCAGCGTATCCGAATCCAACACCACTTTGTCTAAGAATGCCCGGAGGAAGCTGCGTCAGAAGAGCAAGAAAGTATCAGGCAAGACCAAAGTGAAGGTGCTGGAAGAAGCGCGTCACGAACTGGAGCAGGCCGACCGCACGACTGAAAACATCCGCAGACTCAAGAACAAGACATCCACCAAGTCCCAGCGTCTCATGACTAATGTGCGTTTGCGCACTTCTGATAGATGGTTTGACCACGAGTAAACTCACTTTCTTCCCTTGTCTCCTTGGTGTATCGAAACAGGTTCTTGCACAACGAACTGCTGCGTTCCGGTAAACTATAGACACTTTCACTTTGCCGGGCTTTTCCTGCCTCCTGGTGACACCAAGACCAACGCTGTCCAAAGTCATCGTAATAGTGCGGTACTAGCAACTAAGACAATACGAGTACCGGTACCGCACCCTGAGAAGATCTGATGGGCCTAGTTAGTGTGAACAATGGAAGAAAAGCTTTGGCACATCTTATACACACTCCGTCATTGTTTCTTAAAGCATTAGGCTTAAACCAGGTGTGTCTTGAAACGCTGTACACAAGTTATTCGTTGATGTGACAAAGTCATGAAGCATCCAGCTTCCTAATCATCGTGTTTGCCGACGGTCGAAGACTTGATGCCACTCGAGTGCACGTTCACCTTTACCGTGTCCAAGTCCTTAAAGTCATCCTGTAGTCGTATTAATGACAACCATCAATTAAAACCAAGCAGCACGAAGATAGTACCCCACAACTTTGAGGAGGTAAGAGCGGGATTTGAGACGGAAAGCGGACGTACTCGGCTCATCTGGTAGAAGGTGTAACCGAAGACAGCGGACGCGAAGGTGGCGAGACTGCCACCTAGGATTAAATTCTTGGCGCGCACTGACAGAGCCATAGCTGATCGAGTTCTTGTCCTCACGCTTCTGCCTCACAGTTATATCCGGAATAAAGATTATCCGGAACTGTGGTGTGGTGCACATGTTTGGCTTCATATTGACTGAGAATGATGGACACGAAGCCATCGAGTCTCCAGTTGAAGTGCCGCAGCCGGGAAGTAAAATGCATGCACCATTATTGAAGCTGTGTGCGATCGTAGCAATCATCGTGATAAGCTCTAGCGCTAATGGATACAACGAAGACGTACTAGCAACACAAGGGGTATGTGTCTTGCCATGTAGCCATTTACACTGGCACATGTATGAATCATCCACGATTGGCCATCCAAGTGCCGTAAACACGTCGATTTCAGCCAATGGCCGTCGCAGTACCCACCCACCCAAACGTAGTCAGCCATTCCAACATTAACGGCCGTCTATTCTTGCCTCGCCCTACCACAACTGCGCGCTTCGTTGTCCTCCAGTCCCTCCCAAGCACGAGTCCACGCAACCAGGAAGACCGAGATGGCGTCGTATCTCCCCTTCGCGCAGTCGAATTTATTCCGTACGAAGCGGAAAATGTCGGGGCCCGCGGGCTGGGGCTCGCTAGACGAGAAGAGTCCTGCGTCCTGGCCTGAGATCAATGGGGCGGCCGTGACTGTGGGAGGAGGCCGCAGCCCCAAGCACTGGTGCGACTCGGTGGACTACCGAGAGGTGGCGAGCTTTGTGTTGTTCGCACTCTACATGGTGGCCGATGTGGGTCTAGGCGTCATGGTCTGGGTCACATTCTTCAAGTTCATCGTCGAGCCTGATCAACACCGCTCGCGCGCCACTTGGGGAGGCATCTGGGTGCTCTTCGCTGGCACTTTTTTCTACGTGCGGCGCCTCGTGCGCTCCCGCGTCGACGTCCATTTGCGTGGCATGATGGACCACGCCGAGATTTTCGTAGCCATGTCACTCGTCATGGTCTTCTCAGTCAACATCGCATTCTACCTGCACGTGCCCGCTACAACGCCGCTCAAAGACCTGGGCTTTATGCTGATCCCCGAGCAAGGTCTTCACTCCAAGTGGCGGCCTGTAAGCGATATCCTGACCGCTGGTGTGCCCGTGATGTTTCTGCTGCAGACTGTCTTCATGACCCGCCCCAACCGCTGCCGCATCGTGTCATCGTTCTTCCGCATCGCCACGATCTGCTACTTTCTGCGCATGCTGTCCGTGTCCGTGACATCTCTTCCTGGCCCCGCCCCACACTGCCGCTCTGGTAGCCCAGACTACTTTCCACCCACGACATGGATTGACATCGTTACCCGTGTCGGACCTATTTACGGCAACTACAACTCTTGTGGTGACCTTATTTTCTCGGGTCACATGGCGTACACCAACTCGGCTGTTCTGCTGTATCTGCGCACACTTGACCGCAACTTTGCTGGTCGCACCGCCTCGAAGATCCGCTGGGCGTGTGGCATGGCGTATCTTATGATTCTAGCAGCGCTGTGCATCGCTGGTCGCAAGCACTACACGGTGGATGTCGTGCTTGGTTTGATCATCTCGACGTTGGTGTTTTTCCACTTCGAGCACAGCTGGACGCCGCTGTGCTTCCAGGTGCCGCATGGCTTGCTACCGGTAGGCGATTTGCAGCGGATGTATGGGTCGCAGTGGCGAAAACGCTTTAGCATGGATGTGCCGGATGAAGCGTTGAACGAGCTCGACGATGCCGAGGGAAATGAGGAGTCTCGACGACTGCTAAAGACAACCGCGTCGACTTATAACCAAGTGCAGCTCATCTGTTGAGCGACTGCCGCCTTGCTCTGCCTCGAGAGGGTCCATCGAACGTGCTATCTCAAAGGCTAGGGCGAGATTGAGTAAGTGGTTTATATGGACTGGCACTGTAATGCGCACCCCGCCAATTGTCTCGCTTCTTGCCGATATCGTCGGTATTTAGGCCATCGCTGCCTGCAAGGAGGCCATGCATGCAGTTGCACCGATCATCGCAGCGGATATTACGAGCCAAATACATTCAAGTTTTGACCACATACATATACAAACTGAGCTCAAACTTTCGATAAAGACACGACTATTTCCAATCTTTTCTCATCCAATCAGCGCTTCGCAATGCTCCAATTGGCCACTTGATACTGCGATTTTCTCGACGCCATGTTGAACTCGTTGCTCACAACCGAAAGCACCAAGCGAGGCTCAAGCGTCACCAGCTCGAGATTCGCTCCCACTCGCCCGCAACTTCTTATGAACCCGACGGTCAACACCAAGCCCAAGGCCAAGTTCTCCAGTCGCAACCTCAGCGCCGTCTTCAAGGCACCGCTGCGGACCAAGCCTCTGCCGGACAATGCCACCGGACCATTGCAGCGCCCCAACAGCCGCATGCTCGTGCTCGGTCGCGCGGCTGTGGCGCCCCCCGCACCGCTCAACACGCCCAGTCTGAAGAAGGAGAGCCAGGTGCATGACGTGCGCGTGAGTCTCGTGCCTGCGAGCTCCAACTGGGCTGAAAGCACCGAGAAAGAGCTGAACCCCGAAGCGGACGAAACACCGCCAGCTTCTGCCGATGTAGTGGCATCCACAGTGAACCCAGAGGAAGTTTGGACACCTGAGAGTGTGGCTGAGCATCTCCATACTGCCAGTGTGCCAGTCTGTCCCAAGGTGATGGTCGAGAGCTCTGGACGCTGGGGAGACGACGCTGTCGAGCACGACATCGTTCAGAACAACATTCGTCGCCAGAAGCAGAAGGATAGAGAGTTCCCAGGTCTGAAGGAAGCAGCGGAGGATGCGCAGATGCATCACAGTCCAGGACACGCTCCTGCTACTGACAATTCGCCTTCGATGGAGCAGCCGGAGCAGCACCATGGAAGAGCCACAGGGCGATGGGCGCATTTTAATGAGCAGCAGACATATCGGCCATTGCAAGATGACCGTTGGTCTCGTGACCGCTATGGACAAAGGAAAGACGATCGGTGGTCACGGGACCGATACGGACGTGATGAAGAGCATCGTTGGGCACGAGATCGCTATTCTCGGGACGATGACGATCGTTGGTCGCATGGACGTTGGTCACGGCACGACGATGGCTACAGACGAGAACAGCGACCGTTTGAGGCGAGCAATAACGTAGTCTTGCCTGTTCCCAATGACAGACAAACCCACTTTAGTCAGAGTGATGCACGCTTCGACGTCGTGGCGTTTGGCGATCGAGATCTTGTATTAAGCCACAGTCCACACCGCATGGACTGGAGTAGCGGTCGATTTGGACGCCGGGACGAACATTTGGCCTCACCTGCCCATCAGAAAAAACTAGTGGATTCTCGAGCTCCACAGCCAAATCGATTTTTGACTCAATTTCCTGTGTCTCCGTCCCCAGTGCTAAAATCTCCTCCAATGGCACCGGGTGTGGCACCTGCAAGAGCAATGAAGTGGAGCAACCTGTCTTCACCAGACCATGGATCTGGCACTGCTTGGGAAAATTCACGTCCAATAACCAATGTCTGGTCGAAGTGTGAACTGTCATCTACTCCTGTAGCAGAAATGGCCGAAAGCAGTACGGAATCCTCTTCTAACTCGTCCACAAGCTGCACCTCCAGTCCCCCGCAGCAACTTCATTTGTTAAAACGTCCGAAGTTATTGTTTGATCCGAAAACTGGCGGAATGGTGATTGCGGAAGGTGAAGCTGGTCCAGGAAAGCGGCAGGCGGGTGACAGAGGTGGAGACAACAGGGATGCATCTACAACATCGGAGTCGATTCATGCTGCCAAGAATAGCGATGGAAAACCAGAAGCAGACAATACAGCGAAACCCGTGGAGATCGTACAAACGGAAGACACCCCTACTGCTATCATGCTGGACAACACCTCGACTTCCAGTGCAATCATTGTGAACTCGGTGCAGGTGGATATTGTCCAGAATAAAGCGGGAGCTACCAAGACATCATCTTCGGTCTCATCAAATGCTGTACTTGTAACACACACCGCTGAAGGTGAAGTCGATGTGGTTTCTAAGAAGGGGCGTAACCGTAAGCGCACACCAGTGAAACATTCTGCAGGAAGAGAAGCTGACTCCATTCGAGATTCTCGTTCTACCAACGTCCGGAATACGCAGCAAGGCCGACATAACCGTGATTTTGCAGCGGACGCACCCTCTAGGACAAGCAGTACAAAGGTTCATGAACGTATCAAGCGAAGCAACTCGACGCGTAGCGACCGGCGTGATACAGGAGGCAACAAAACCTCTCAGCATCGCTCCAGCAGAAAGGTGGAATTGATGCCCACACAACAATCGAAGGCTGATTCGTCGGAACTAGCGCTATTCAAGCAGATTGCAGAGGGATCCAGTGAAAGTGTCGTGGTGCTCACGAGCGAGCAAGAAGGCATCGCAGTTAGCCGAGAGGAAAGTGGCTTTGAGACCGTCAAGTCGCAGCGATTCGTGCTGTCAGAGAAGAAACTGCTTCGCCAGCGTCTGGAGTCGATGGAGGCAACTGCACAAAAGGCTGATGAAAAGAACAGCATACTTGCGTTAGTGGAAGGGCATAATGATTGCCAGTCTGATGGGCAGAGCAAGGGGGAGGAGGTTCAAAAAAATTTCAGTATGGCGACCCAAGTGGTTGACACCCAACCTACGTCGAAGTCGCGTAGGAAGACAACAACCTCGCATAGAGGCCGAGACAACGTCGTACAAACGACCAAGGATAAGAAGACGAAGTTTAAGCAAACGAAGCAATCGGCGCAGACATCTGGACCGAAGGCCAAAGAGTACAAGCAAGTACCAGCGAAAACTGCTGTCGAAAGCGAGAAGACATCTCATACGAAGATGAAGCAACCAGTCAGTCCTGCAAAGCCAACCGGGCAGGTCGCTGGAGAGGCTCCGGCGGAGTCACCCATCTCGAAGAAGCGGCCTCAGTATGTGAAGGTGGCATCAACGACAGACACGCAGCGAGGGCAGAAACCCCGTAGCGAGAAGCAACCACAAGGAAATTCAACACGCGATCAGAAAGCGTCATTTTCGAGTGCCACAGGTTCTAAACGAACGCAGACGCATAGCAACCGGCAAGGCGCCGCACTGACTGCTGATTCAGCTGAACGCGTGAAAAAGGCTTTACCGGCGAAGCCGCGGGACCGAGTCGCGAAAGCTCGATCTAAGCAGGTTCGACAAGTTTACGTGGTGAAGACGCCAGCACCGTCGACTGCTTCCAGCGGTGCGATGTCCACCGCCGCATAGGTAGGACAGCAAAGGCATAAGTAGTGAACGTGTACAATATAGCCCATGCTTGAACATCCAGCGGGCTTTGGTGCCCATGTTCACGTTGAAGTTGCCTTCAACACGTTGCAGCGGGAAGTTATAGATCCGGTCGCGCGACTGACGACGAAAATCCCTTCGCGCCGACGTATTGGGTGGACATTGTTTGGGCTTGCGGCACCTCCGGTGATCGCAGTGGCACCTCCACCGGCTCTACTTGGACGGAGGACGAGACCTGTCAAACATTGGCCACCGGATCCCTCACAGCCGTTCGGAATAGCACGGTCATGCGAGGCTGTCTCGGTGTCACCGCCGATCGTCCTAACTGGCCGTGGTGTGATGGCTGTCATTGTGTGCAGCAACAACAAAGCGTCTGGTGCGAACCGCCGCGTTTCACTGCTCGACGCGCTGTTACGATTTGCTTCTTCGACGCGACGACTAGCTAAAGAAGATGACTGCCTCATAGTCGCCGCTTTACCAGAGCCGGTGGCACGGGGATGCCGCGAATAAGACCTAGTGGCGGGCACCAAACAAGAGAGCATAGTAGCACTCGCGCTGCCTCGGCGCCATCCATGGCCTCCTCCGAACACACAACCGGCTGGAGAATCCACCCGTGCGGGACCATCGTGCCGGCTCAGACGAAATCAGGGCATGTGATGCCGTGTGGGACCAAATGCAGGGGCTCTTCTGTTGAGGTGCAAGTTGAAGCGGTCTCTCACCGCCATCGCCGCCAGACTGGCGGTCGCTGTGAGATTCGTGTGCAACTCCATCCAGTGACGAGCAGCGAGCAGCGCGAGTCAGCACGAGGATGGACGCGAGAACACGCCAGAGTGGCGGTGTGTGTCAGCATGAGCTCGGTGTAGCCAGCGCTGGCAGAGCGCGCCGAGACAGACTCAGGTTTGAATTTGCTTCGTCGAGACCAAGCCGCTCCACTGACAGCCCAGTCTTCAACCATCGCCATGCAGTGCATTGACAGCAACAGCACCAAGGACACCACGGCACCGCGTGAGGTCGCGCCGTTCCTCAAGAGTCTGCGCCGCATGCTGCAGGACGAAAGTGACGCCGTACTGCGCTGGACGACCGACGGCCGCGCCTTCGAGATTCACGACATGCACGAGATGATGGCGCACGTGCTACCGAAGTACTTCAAGCACTGCAAGTACACGAGCTTCCAGCGCCAACTCAACTACTTCAGCTTCCGCAAATGGACCAAGTCCAAGGCCGTCGTCTGCACCTTCTCGAACGACTTTTTCTTACGCGACCAGCCCGAGCTCGCGTGGCGGATCACGCGCAAGAAGTCGCTCAGCCCGCACGCGCTGCCCAGATACCGACCTGCATCGACCACACGGACGTCCGTCCTGCCCTACTGGAAGAAAGAGTCGAACGTGGTGCTCTCAGCCCCGTATCCAGTCAGTTTTGAGAGCATGCTGCTGCCTAGCGATAGGAGTCGCCTGCCTTACTCTACGGATGCTGACCTCATGCTCAAGCAGCACGACGTCCGTCACGCGCAGCAAACGCATCCGAGTCGGCGTTACTTCGGCTTCAACATGGCACCACCGTCGGAACCGTGCGCAATGAGGACCTACGACTTGGCCAATGGTAACGACGGCATCGAACAGACTGAGCCGTTCGACTGGATTGACTGCTTGCTACCGCCGACGGACGACTCGTACATGTGCATGTACCCATCCGCTGCCGCCGTGGCGCCCTACACTGTGAACACTGTGAACATGCGCAAGAGCTTCGAGTTCGTGCCGTCCACTTTGTAAACCTACTGCTGTGTATGAAAAGTCTGTAGCTGCACGCGTCTGTAAGTAAGCCAACTAAATACTTGTATCTACACCACTGCCCATTGATTCACAGGAGCGACCTATCTTACGCGGGAGAAGAGCTGCAGGCTCAATCCAGTCTCTTCACTGCATGGCTCTCTCGGTGCAAAGTCTCTAAACTTCAGAGTCAGTCGATGCCTGCTTCTTCTGTCTGCTGTCAACAAGTCCTGGCTGATGCGATCATCACTTTAGCAATTATATTTCCTTGACCGGACCAGCATCTCGGCTAGCCCTCGCGCTGCTGCCTGGTGTCCGATTCGTGCACAAATGCCTTCACCAGATCGCGATACCCCTGGGCCATGTCGGCGGTGGCGCGTGTGCTCTGCTCGAGCGAGCGCGCAATGGCCAGCAACACGCTCCGCTGTTCAGCTAGAACTAACGACGGTGTCTCCGCCCCGCGCTGCGTCAACTGTTGCTCCAACGCTCGACAACTAGCTGTATGCTCTTGAAACATGGCAATGAGGTCTTGAAAGCCGCGCGCCATTCCCGCAGCAGCCACTGAGCTCTGCTCCACCGACCTCGCCAACGAGCGACTGTAGCTAAAGTCATTAGCATCGTCCTTCACAGCCAGCCCACTGTGTTCCTGCTCCTGACGGCTCCCGAGACCTTCTTCATTTCCGACATCGTCGTGAGGAGGAGACTGCACGTCGTCCGTCTGGACCAGCTGCACCATCGCAGTGTCGTCACCCCCTTCCTCCTGTCTGCCTTCTTCTATTTGTTGTGTACGCTGTTTCTTCACCGGCCGTTGCAGTGAATTGTCCTGTCCGACGTCGCCCACAATCTCCCGCATCCTCGACTCAAAGACCCAAGGCAGCTTCCCCTTGAACGCGTGGCCCTTGGGTCGTAGCCGCTTGATGCCTTGCCACCAGTCCTCATCCAGCCCTACGCCGTCCGCCTGGAAGCCTGGCTGGGAGCTCAGCCACCTGTACTCGCTGTAGTCGCTGCGTAGATTCTTGAACTTGACGGTCACTTGGTTCTCAGTCCACGGCTGCTCGCGCGGGAAGCTCTTGTTCAGCGACGTCGTGAGCATCTCGCGCGCTCGCTGTTTCAGCAAGACACCGGATTTCGTTGTGACGTTGCTGGAGTCTGCGTGCAGCTCCGTATACAGATCCAGCAACCGCAGCACTTCAGTCTCTTGGAACAGCACCATCAGATCAAAAGTGGTGACAAGAGTTGGCAGAGAACGGTACTATCTCTTGTTGAAGTTGACTTGACCTAGTGACCGTCGTAGCAATAGCTGAGTGAGCACTAGTTGTTTGAATAACTCACTCCATCATCAAATTGCAATTGTCTGTCACTCACTACCAGCTAGCGTTAACGAGTAGGCCACCAAATGCTTCAATTGTCATTACTCTGTCACCACTTGTACTCATATCTCACTTGACGCAATATTTATTTGGTCACTTGGCTCGCAATAATACAGCGCGAGTCGTTTCAGCCTCGACACTACGTTCCTCCATCTCGTTGAAGCGTAGCGCACGGCCAATGGGCTGCATCCTCACGAAAGTCTGTCTGGACGAAGGTGCCGTCATCCGCCTCTTCTCTCGTACTGAGTCCTAAGTCTTAACCTACGTCTCTTCCTTCCCCTAGACTTTCTCATGCTCGGAGACGCCGCACCAGACCAGACGCCGCAGTCCCGCCGACTCTCGCGCTCCAAGGCGACGCTGCTGGTGTTGGAGCCGACGGAAGCGTCCAGGAAGACGCAGGAACGAGATGCTGAAACCAAGACGAACGACCTGCTCGTATACGGCGGAGGCGTCCCGGGCGTCGCACTAGACGCCGATCGCGTGGACCTGCCAGAGTTTACAGGCGTCCGAGACGGAGGCTACACGTCCACGAACGGACGATTGCGGTGGGGTCTACGCTCCAGAGCAGGCAACGACCCACTAAGACGTCGCAAGGAGAACCAGGACGCACTTTGTGTCTGTGACGCACTGGCCGACGACCAGGACGCCACGTTCTTGTCGGTATTTGACGGCCACGGACCTCAGGGCGCTTTTGCGAGCCATTTTGTACGGGAACAGTACCATCGAGCCGTGGCTCAGGCGTATGTAGAGCTTCTTCCACGCGCGTCTAACGGAGGAGCCACGAGGAAGGCCAGTGTCACATGCGACGTCGTGTCGGAGATCTTCCAACAAGCAGCACGGACGGTGGTGGACGAGCTGGACGCAAGCGCCATTGATGTGAGTGTGAGCGGCACCACGGCAGTGGCTATGCTGGTGCGCAAGAACGACGTATTTATTGCCAATCTCGGAGACAGTCGCGCTGTCGTGGCGCGATATTCTGATGAGGAACAGCGCTACGTGCTGCATTGCGAGACGAAAGACCATAAGCCAGATGTGCCGGAGGAGTGTGCACGGATTGAGCACAATAATGGACGCGTATTCGAGTGGGGATCCTACCGTGTGTGGCTGCAGGATGTGGACATGCCTGGACTAGCCATGTCACGTTCTTTTGGTGACTCAGTTGCTAAGACGGTGGGTGTGACGGCTGAACCCGATGTGACCATTGTCGAAAAGCTGAATTTTAGTGACAAGAGGAATGGCGAACGGCCCCCTGCATTCGCAGTGCTAGCTAGCGACGGCATTTGGGAGTTCATGACGACAGACGAATGTATCGATTTTGTGGCTACGTGCATTGTCGACTCGGGCATGCCACCACAGGAGGCATGTACGGCCCTTGTCGAGGAGGCGTGTGATCGATGGGATGCAGAAGAGGACGTGATAGACGATATCACTGCAGTCGTTGTGTTCTTTTGACCCGTGATCGCTGGATGAGGATAGCTTTTGTGTCAGGAAATTGGGTCACACGACCTCAATCCAGACATGAATTGTCTACATAACGCATCTTCTGCTAGCTCTGCCGAGACTTGCCACAAGTGCTGCATCGATCCAGACATGACGGGCACGTCATGGACGATTATTTTGAACGCGATAATATTTGCTCAAGGTTCAAGGATGATCTTGGTCTACGACGATTATGGGAGATAGAAATATGGGTAAGCACACACGAAGTAGTATATTTATTAAGAACTGTGCTGCCAACTTGTAGACATTGGGGACGTTTCGGGGATTAACTAGTGACGTTGTTTTACCCATGTTCTCAGTTGGCCAAGCGAATTAGCAAGCCTATACTCGAAACGGATGTGATGGTGGTTTGAACATCCCACAAAAATAGTCAATCCAGCGCTTGGGGACTCGGACGGTGGATTTTTGTTGTTGCTCGGGTTTTCAACACTGGTAGCAATTACCAGGACGCCAGTGTGTGAATGCTGCCATGGTCAAGCACGAGTGGCCAGGGCTGTCCGATTTCCGAGATCATGCTGTGAGTGGCGTTATTTTGCCACACGTTCCGGCGCACGATGTCCTTGAACAGAGAATTGTGCGGGACGCCGAACGAATCGGACTTTCCAACCTCCCAGTCCCTCGGCGAAAATCAATTTTCCAAAACATATCACGACGGTTTATGCGTCCCATTCAAGTTGTACCAAGGGCAGGAGAAGATGGAAGGAATCAGCGTGCAACGATGAGAAGGTATTCACCAAAGTCTCTAGTTGTTGTGTATGAACGATTCAAACGCTGGATTATGGCGCGGAAGAAGTGGTGTACACTTGTACACATCTTAGCGACAGCAAGTTTCGCGGATACGATGTACGTCTTATTAAGTACACCATTACGAGTGGGGTTCTTTTTCGATCCGTGGCATAGTGGAGTGGATCACGATGTCTGGCAAACAGAGCTTGTCACGTTTACAATAGTAGATGTGACAGGAAGTTTTTTGAGAATTTGGAACTCGCGCGAACAATTGTCAGTTGGTGCACGCCTGCTACTTCAAAGGCGAGTGAGTCGATCCGAATTTGCTTCCCAGCTAGACGATGAGGAGGAGGAGGAAGAAGATACTACAACCAATGCCTATAGCACTCGCAGTATCAGGAGCACTACCAGCAGTGGAAAGAGAAAGATCGTGCCTGATGGTTGGCTGACGTGGCTAGTCCTAATGATATACTGCATTCCCTGGGAGATTTTGGTACTTGCCGTTTTTCAAGGTCATCACGTAAACGTTCTTCACGTATTTGGAGTGCTGCGCCTTCTCTCAGCCCACAGTCGAATAGGTGCCCAACTGTCGGTGGCGATAGGTGGCATACCGCAGAAGTTGGCATCAGGTACTGTGGCCAATGTAATGGTACTCTTCTTCTACGGGGTATATTTTTGCCATGTTGCAGCGTGTGGATATGCTGGTAGCACATTGGGAGTGTGGTCTGGATTTTTCGAGATGCGAATCAACCCCTACGTCGACAGGATGCTGGGTACTTCGTGATCGTCTGGAGAATGGTTCACATTTTCGCCAGTACGTCCGCACACTTTATTGGGCCTGCAAAACTGTGGTTACTCTGGGTCAGGGTGACCTGATACCTGTCACTTTAGCTGAAACAGGATACCGAATTGTTATTCAGTTCTTTGCTGGTCTTTGGGTCACCGCCATCCTGACTGCGTACACTTTTTTCTTCGCGCACAAAGACGCTAATTTGACTAGCAATATCAGTACCCGCCTGGATCAAGCGCTGCAGGTAACGGGAATCAAGCTTGGCATTTTGTATTCTTTCTAATCAATGTTTGTGACTCTGTAGTTTTTGATGGCTCGCAAGGCTCCAATACACCTCGTGACATCGGTAGACACGTATTTCCAGTACATGCAACGTACACGGAACGGTGTAGAGGAGGAGCTGATTTTGGCCGCCTTGCCACCACATTATCGAATCCAATGTTCACACTACGTGCGCTATAAAGCCATTGCACCTCTGACAATTTTCCGGCGACGAAAAGGAGCATTCCTTCGTACTGTTATGGGGGCTTTAGTGCGTGATGTTTACGCTCCGGGCCAAACACTACTACAGCCCGGAGAAGCTGATGAGATGTTTATCGTCGCCTGTGGTGAAGTAAGATTGATTGGCACGCGTGGAGAATGTGTTGGACGCATCACAGCGGGAAGTGCATACGCGGAATATGCATTATTTGAGCGTCACTTAGCTCGACACCGACTCGAGGCAGCTACTTTCTGCGAAGTTTGGTATCTGCCGACAAAATCTTTCAAAGCAGCATTGGCGAAACACTTCACCAAGCTGGTATACGCTTCATTATTGTTGCAGCAGTTTGGTACCAAGACATTATCAAAACCTGACGACCGAATCTTAAGCCTTCGGAACGATTCGGAAGATCGTGTGGACTCGGTAACGTCGATGAAGATTCGGGCACGACAGTCCAAGGTTATTGGCCACGGAAGTTTACTTCTTCAAGCTGTTGAAGCAAGGAAATTGCGTAATGCTGCTTTTTCTATTGCCGCTTCTGCTACCAACTCTAACGCTGATGGCATTATCAAACAGCATAGCACAACTGATCGTTGCAAAGGTTCCAGTGTGGCGAATGCCCAACTCACGGTTCAGACAGCTATGGTCCCTGGTTGAATGTTTATTCATGCTGTACATACTGGCCGAGGTACCATATCATTTGGCATTCCAACGTGGCTTTGGCGTTTTAAATGGCATTTCTGGGGTTGGAAGTGACGGTACTACGCCTCGAAGTATTCAAGTTGCAACTTTTCTGGTATCGCTTGTTGTGGAAATATTTTTTTACGTAGATCTGGTGCTAAGAGTGTTTTACTTTGTTCGCCCACTCCCTGGAGTTGAATTGGCTGATGACTTTCTTAGCAAGTCAACTCGGGTCCAGGAGTCATACCCAGCGACTGGATCGTCACAAGATGTTTCTCATCCAACATTAGCGACGCGGAAGTCGCAAATTTTTCAGCTGTATTTACAGCATGAGGGCCTCGTACTGGAGATTCTCGCTCTAGCCCCTGCTGCACTTATCTGGGATATATTACCTAAAGAATTGTTCAGTATGCGCAACGTTCATGTTTTCAGAACGTTACGACTATTGCGATTACTACGTGTGCGAAAGCTGGGTGGCAAACTTCGTGGTGTTTTAACAAGACGCGGTTATGGTCCAGCACTTCGCCTTCTGGCGGGTGTAGTGATACTTTGTTGTGCTACATCTCACGCTGCAGCGTGCATATTTTTTGCTGTAGCGGATAGGACATCGTTTGAGGGCGGGTTACCTGTGAAAGGTGTTGCACCTGGGTCGCTTTCGCTTCCTGCATGTCTGGAGGATGCGAGTCGCTTTGACAACTGCACGTGGTACATGTATGATCGCAGTACGTTTAATATGGATGCCCCGTACTTACGTTCGATGCTGTGGAGTATTGTTCTGGTATCCACGGTTGGATTTGGCGATATCGTGGCGTTTTCTACTCGTGAATGTATTGTAGATGCGCTTTGGATCTTCTTCGGTGCCAATATTTGCTACATTACTAGTTGTGCACTGTCGAGTGTTCTAGCGCAGATTAACGTGCTGAGTACTATTCGTCACGACCGCATTGAGGGGATCAATGTCCTACTGATGAGTCCTAGTATGGCTTCAGTGTCTGATATCACGAAACGCACCGTTCGTAGCTACTATGAGGCCAAATGGAAGCTCAACGGTAGTGCTGTGGGCGATCTTGAGCTGCTTGAGCATTTACCGCGCTCTTTGCGTCGTACCGTATCATCACAATTGTATGCATCAGACTTGCTGCGCTGTGCACTTTTCATTGACACTTACAGCTTACGAGGATTAAGTGCTAGTGGCGATGCTGCTTTGTTCATGCAGCAGTTAGCACTTATTGTCACATGTGAACACTTCTTGCGAAACGTGACGGTTATCAAAGAGGGTCATTTGGCCAGCGAGTTTTTTGTCATTCTCAGTGGTGAGGTCGAGTGTCTTCTTCCACCTGTCCCAATCGAACCAATCGTGCCCACGCCTACAAAGCTCTTTTCACCAGGTCGCATGACGAGAAACTCAATTCAGTTTGCAGCTGCAACAGCTATGAAACGCACACGTGACAGTGCCCGAGTGACACTCCAGGGAGGCCGTTTAAAAGATGCAGCGATAGCCATAAGGCCCTTTATCCGACCGGATCTGGTATCCGTAGAAAAGAAAGGGTATTCCTCCTTACGTTCACGGTCCTCAATTTCTGGTGTGCACTCCTTGGGATCACGGTCTTCGGTTACGTCGACGCTCACTTCAATCACTACTTCACATCCAGTGATGAAGCCTATGCTGACAGAAACGTCTAGCGAACGCTTTCCCAAGTTTTTTCGTTTTGGAAGTGTAAAACTGCCCTTAGGTGCACACAGAGACCCGACTATAGCTGATGCAGCTCCAATCCCGATATCTGTACTAAAGCAGCACGATTACTTTGGATCAGAGAGTTTGTCCGATATCCAGAAGGTGTACGAAGTGAGCATCCGTGTTGTGTCAAGTGCACGTGTAGCCGTAGTACGGCGACGTGACTTTTTGGCTTTGGCTTCACGCTTCCCTCACTACGTGTCACGTTTGCGAACACGAAAAGCCGAGCTTCGCGAAAAGACCCGTAGATTGGTGGCAGCACATCGCGCAAATTTTCAGGGTGAAAGCAACAAGAAAATTGTTCGTGTAATGGGGACTTGCTCATCCCTTTACGTTGACAGCAGTAAATCAAAATTGGAGAAACGTGGTGCACGCGTGCTAGATCCGACAATGACATTTGCCCGTTGGTGGCACCGCGGAATTGGTTTTATCCTCGTCTACAACTTCTACAATATTGTGTTTCGACTGGCATTTTTACCATACCCTGATGCTACTTCCATGGCATGGTTCACGGGAATCGACTACACTCTAGACGTATTTCTTTTTGCTGACGTGTTCCTGAAGTTCGGGCATTTGGGCTACATTGAGTTCGGTGAGGTCGTGCTAGACCCGGAGTGTATTAAACATCACTACCGTGCAAGTGGTCGTCTATGGCAGGACTGTCTGGGAATGCTTCCTCTGTACTACCGTGGTGATACATTTATAATGACTGCCGCCCGGTTGCCACGTCTATTGCGCTGCCTGCAGCTTGTCGAATTGCTTGAGGAGATACACACAGAAATCCAAGAGCGCTTCTTGCATGGAAATGCTGTACTATTGAGCATCTTCGACCTGGTCAAGTTTTTCTCGATCTTTTTATCCACAGCCCATTATGTTGCTAGTTTGTATTACCTGCTAGGGTGGGCACAACTTAAGATGGGATTGGTGACAACGAGCTGGGTGTCCGTTGACATGGTGTTGCGACAAAATCCGGATAGCCCAATGGTACATTACATGCGCTCAATGTATTGGTGTCTCTCCTCCGTAAGTAGCCGTCTATCTGCTTGAGTTATGATTGTGAACTAACATTCTTGATTTGTGTTCTCCGTAATTGCAGTTTACAGTGGATTGCTTCGGTGATATTCTCGCTCGAAACTTCCTCGAGTCTTGCTATGAGCTTTTCACATGTGTTCTCGGCTGGGTTTTCATCGGACAGGTTATTGGCCGCATCAATGCGCTGATGATCACACTTGATAAGACGCGAAAACTACAAGATGACCGTGTAGAAGATTTCCAGCAATACGCAAAGCAACGAGCGCTTCCCGATCGATTGCGTCAGCGGGCCATGAAAGGCCTTACTATCAAGGTGCAGTACCAGTTGGAGTTAGACTTACATACTACGCTGCGAGATCTCCCTGGAACACTGCGAGCGCTAGTTGCAGGTGAAATGTATAGTGGAATATTGCAACCTCTGCCTGAATTCGCCGCGTTGAGTCAAGCTCAATTGGAAGCTGTGGCACGTGCCCTAGTTCTCGAGATATACTTGCCCGGAGATACTATCTGTGAAGCCAACCGTGTAGGCACTCGGATGTACCTTTTGAAGCATGGTTGTGCAGAACGTGTTGCACCCAGAACAGGAATCGTGTATGGTACACTCGCCGATGGTGCTTTGTTCGGTGAGTTTGCTTTCTTTCTGCCCAGTGCGAGACGTTTTTTCTTCGTACGTGCTGCACGAACTTGTCACGTTCTACAGCTTCACCGCCGTGTGTGGGATCGCCTGTGGCCTCCAACTGTACGAGCGCAAGTGGAACAAACTGTGATTGCAGTGGTAACGCACAAGTACAGACGAATGGCATGGGGGTTCTTGAATATTGCTAAGAATTTTTACATCAAGAACGACGCACCGGTGCCATCATTGGGTCCAAAGCGCCAATCTACCGTCCATCGGTTGGCCATTCCGATACAAAAACGTGCCAAACCGAAAGAATCCGCTCCCAGCCGTGCTTCGAATAGTGCAGTTGTTAGTCGTCCGAGTAGCAGTGACGTCATTTCGTTGCTGCCAGGAGCAATACTAACACCTGTCACTTCATTTCGTAGACGTGTGTCGGCATCGGATATGTCTAGCGTAGCGAAGCCGGAAATGCTGGATTCCTATCAGAGCATACTGGAGTCGTATCGAAGCATTCGTGACAGCATCATGAGATCCAATAGTACTCCTTCATCCGTCGAACTCTCGACAAGGTCAACGCTGGAATCGAACAGTTCACTTGCAGTGCCACCTCTGCTGCCGAATTTCATTGCGGCGGATGAGACTTCAGAACTGCTTGCCCAACTGTCAGCAAGTACTGAATTACGCTGGAAGAAGCATGAAAAGCGTCTTCGGGCTATTCAACTCTTTTACGTTACTTGGGGGTATGTCCAGGATGACTTGCGGAGTCTTAAAGAGACCGAGAGATTATCAAGGACAGAAAAGATGACACGACGGCGGGTCTCAATATGTGTACCCCCGTCGTACCACGAAAATCTGTCAGCTCAGCGTAATGAGATCGCTACGAATGTTCAGATGTCTTTGAAGCGCAGACGTTCGATCCAGTCGGACCCTACCGACCTGCGGTCTGTGTTCAAGTTGTCTCCCTCGGAGGTTCGAGTTTTAGAACAGCGCATGACAACTGCATCTTCTGTTGATACCAAGACACGCCACTTTTCTCCTACTATGCTAGCCCAAATGGCAACTGCTCGAACACGTTCAGTACGAATTGTACAGTCATGGTGGTTGCAGTGGTGGCGAAACAAGTGGCACTCGAAACGAAAGGTGACTCCGTTTGTGTCCACGGCAAAATCCGCTGAAGTAGTTGCAATGCAAAGCTCACCATACTCGATTTGGGTATCACCAAGTACACGAGCTGTTCGGTTTGAATTAAATTCACGCTTTCGTGATATATGGGCTTGCATCATGCTGGTGGTGACGCTGTACTACCTGATGATCATCCCCTTACAAGTTGGTTTCTTGGATGGTGTTTTGAACGAGACAGATAATGAAGCGATAGTCATCACATGGTTCTTTGTGGAATACCTGATTGCAGACGCTGCGTGTGTCGTCGATTTCGTGCTGCATCGAAAATATTTTGTATACCAGACCAGCAGTGGTGAAGCTGTGACGGATCCAGAGCTTATCGCGCGTCACTATTGGCGTCATGGTTGGTATTTGGTCGACGTGTTGTCCATGCTACCGTTTGAACTCGCCATGTTTAGTTTTGTGGTGGGTCTACGACAAGCTGGTTACGCACCACCACCCGCCACGACGTCGGAGTGGCCACTGTTGTTCGCTCCGCTCGGAGGATTAGTGAACTGGCACACGTTTGCCTTCTTACGCATTAACCGCTTCTTGCGTATCGTTCATCTTCGACCACTCAGTAATCGACTGCAACGCTTCTTGCTGTACGACATCCGACTGAGACGTTTGAATCCTGGGGTGTGCTACATTGTTCGTCTCGCTCTTGACTTTTTGTTGGGGACTCATTGGCTTTCGTGTTTGTTTTACGGAGTATCGTACTTGGTGTACGATGACGGGGAGCAGTCGTGGCTTACGACGCCCGACATGCTGGCTTTTGGTAACGGTGTCCGCAACTTGGCTGACATTCGAAAGGTGCCTCTAATTCAATCGTACCTGCGCACCTATCACTTCAGCATCGGTGCCATTACGACGGTATGTTATGGCGATATAATACCCATGAACGCCCAGGAGACTGTAGTAACGATGGCAGTGATCTTCATCTCGGTGGGCATCTTCAGCATGCTCTCGGGTGGTTTCTACAAGTACTTTGACATGGAACTAGGACGACGTGCTGAGTACGAGGAGAAAGTAGCTCAGGTCGGTCACTTCCTGCATTTTCATCGTTTCCCCAGTGATACGTGGCGGCAAATGCAAGTTTATTTTGCTCTTTCGTGGCGTGAGAGTCGAGGTCGTCATGAACGCGAACTGCTTCGAGGCCTGCCACCTTCTGTTCGTCAGGACTTGGCACAACACGTTCACGCTAGTCTATTGAAGAATGTGACCCTCTTCACTCGCTGTGACCCCACTTTTGCTCGTGCGATCATCGCTGCTCTTCAGCATGAATTCTTTGTGCGCAATGATGTTATCATCCAGCGCGGTGACATGGAGCGAAGCTTGTATATTGTCGAGAGTGGCATGGTACTCATTTCGGCCGTTCGAAGGCGACAAGTACAGTCTGGAACTGACGGTGCCACCCAAGTAGAAGAGGTAAGCAACGATCCTGGCGGGAACGATTACAACAACTCGCCTACGGTATCCGTTAACGAGTGGGTACGAGTGAGTGTGCATGCATCGATTCGCATGCGGAAAGATAAGAAAACCCAAGGTCCAAATGCATCAAGGACGCGCCAGAAGAGCTTAGTAGCACACATGTCCCCCACCGGAACGGTGACCGACATCAACAACCAAACCGAGCGCGAGGAAAAGATCTACAAGGGGCCATTCGACTACTTTGGTGAGCGCTCATTGCTGTTTGGTACGCCTCGCAATGCTTCGTGCACGGCGCTATGTGTGACGAGTTTGTTCGTACTCACGAGTGCTCGCTTCGAAGCCATTCTAGATGAATTTCCCCATGAACGCAGCAACAGCGTCAGTGCGTGGGTTATGACTCGAACACCAGCCAAAGTCGCTGATAAGTAAATGGAGAAGACAGAAGCATCGTTTGCATTGACTTCACAGACCACTATCAATTCAAAACTAGGAAGTTAAACTACAAACAGAATCAAAAGCTTCATTCGTCTTGCTCCTGCCATCTACAGCAGCATCATTGGAAGGCATCTAGAAGAAAAGGGCCGTGGCCAGAGCCAGCATCGTCGACATGAGCACAGTCGACACGCCGTTCATGGCCGCACCGCTAGAGCTAGAGTCGCTGTTGCCAGACGAGGTCGAGTCCTTGGTGGACGAGCTGTCAGCTGAGGCGTCACCAGTGCCGCCGTTCTCGCCCACGGCCTTCTCCAGAGTGGGGAAGGTCCAGTCACTAGGCGGAGTCTCGCAGCCATCCGACGTCGAGTTGCAGACCGTGCACGTGGAGCCGTAGAGTTCACGTTTGCAGCCAGAGTCCGTGTTGCACTTCTTGACGTTCTTGTAGCATGGCGGGTTCTCGGCCGCAAGCTCCTCCGGGGTGGGAAGCGGCAGCATGTGCTCAATGATGCTCGAGTCCAGACCCGACGTCTCAATGAGGCCGTTAGTGAGGTTGTAGTAGGCCTCCACCAGCTTCGTAGCACGCTCCGAGTTGGCGTCCTCATCCTGCGGGTTCTCCCAGAACGAAATACCGTCGATCCACTCGCCGCTCTCCGAAGCCTCAAACTCAACGCCACCGTCCTCGCAGAACTCCGTGAAGTTCGAGTACGTCTCACCCGTCGTGTTGCTCACCATGGACGTGATGCCGACCAGGTCGTCAATGAGGATGAAGCCCAGCACGCGGTAAGCAAAAGTGCAGCTGATGCCATCAGGCATGACACCGATGGGGCACAGACCCGCACGGGTGCTAGCACGGCACTCAGACGTCTTGGCACTCCACTCCTGAAGCGGACATGTGTTCGGGAACGAGTACCAGACATTGTTGGGGTAGGGCGCACGGGGATCCGTCTCCTTAGTAGTACCGCCGACGAAGGGTCCGACCTCGGGTTCACCTTCGTCACCGTTAAAGTAGTAGCAAGCCGTGGGGAAGACCTCACCACCCGACGACGTCGTGGAGCTAGGCGTGCACCGACCCGAGTCCATGGCGAGCATCGTGCCGTATTCGTTCTGACTGGCCACGTCCTGGTACAGCGCCAACGTCTCGTTCGTCTGCGCGATGGCGTACTCGTAGAACACAATGTACGTCATGTCGTTCTTGCGCGTACAACGCTCCTCCGTCGAGCGCGTGTCGTAGTTGATTCCTTCTGCCTGCACGTACATGAGCGCACCCTCCACTGACGCCGTGTTGACCGTGTCCATGAGGCCCACGTACGCATCGTTGGCATCGTCGTAGTACGAAGACACGAAGCGCTGCAGCTCGTCGTTCCACGCCGGCATGTCACTTTGAACACGCGCCTGGACCACGTGAACGGGCGTCATGTGGTACGCGTCCGACTTGGCCTCAGCTGCGCCAGACGACGAACCATCCGACAAAGAGCTCATGAAGTCGTTGGCGGACGAACCCGACGTCGTCGTGCTAGTCTTCGTGGTTGACGACGACTTGGAAGAGGTTGTGGAAGTCGTCGACGAGCCCGACGACGTGGCTGAGGAGGCTGAGACCGTGCCGGCGCTGGACTCGGAGGACTGAGCGCGGACGGCCACGGCGAAAGCGGCCGTCAGTGCGAGCGTTGAGAAAACCTTCATGCTACTGACGTCTCTGTAATCTGCGAACTCGAACGCCAAATGCACACGAGAAGGCAAATTGGGAATTGACTCGAGGGGAGGCCCATGCACATCAATCGGCCAAGGCGAGCCAGTTCACGTCGTCCGGCTGGATTTTGAGACACAAACGGGAATTGCAACGCTACGACTTTAGCACGACATATGACTGAGGAGACCTGATGCAGTCTCGTGATGCTGCCTCTACATCGTTCGGAGACCAAGTCTTCTCTGAGACGGAGACTGCCAAACTCCATCAAAATGACGCAATTTATCGTGGTGCGTTCACTTCCATCGCAAGTTGGAGACATCATAGTTTAGACTGCGTAGCTCGATCCTTTCACTCTTGCAGTGCCTTCCGCATCCGTCGTCGCAGCTGACGACAACAGGCGAGATACGCTCGCACCACGAGCTTGCCAGATATTGTCGCCAACTCAGAAAGTCGACAGCAAAGTCTCATGAGACTTCCGCTCCAAAGTCTCAAAAGTTGGCAAAAGTATCCTCACAGTGAGACTCAATAAAGCATGCACACCGTCTACTTGACGTGCATCATTCCCGCTTCCCAATGCAACCCCACAACGCTCCCTCTGCAGTTATGACACCCATCCCGGCTCGGGAGTCCCTAGCTGCTGATCATCAGCCTGATGCCAACGCACGTACCCGAGATAATAAACATGGAGTTGGTGGAAGTGATGTCGCGTTCGGCTTTTCAGCCGCCTCGGCTCACCAGTAACACTAGCACGAAGCCTCTGCAAAGCTCATCTTTGCCCTCCCAGTTGAGGTGCCAAGTGCTGTGGGTGCAACCTCTGTGGTGCTGCGGCCATTACTGCC
Organism: Phytophthora palmivora; assembly: GCA_008079305.1. Classification (NCBI taxonomy): domain Eukaryota; phylum Oomycota; class Peronosporomycetes; order Peronosporales; family Peronosporaceae; genus Phytophthora; species Phytophthora palmivora. The sequence continues at coordinate 190,669 of VOQZ01002228.1, forward strand.
GCGCATGTAGTGCACATGGCATCTGTCGTCCGACTGGAAGGACAAGTGCAAGCTGAACACCAACATCCGCGATGAATGTCACCATCAGCCGTGCCCGACACACCCACGACTCGTGGGTCCAATGGATCGCTGGCCGATGCGCAGGATGTGGCGACGTCGGAAGGCTTGTGGACAGCCTGCTTTTAGTCACAATAGCCGTCGTCCGTAGCTTGCCACTTAACGTGAGGCCGTGACGACTTTCGACCGGTCACAATTGACCATCGACTATGGCAGGTGCTGCGCCATCGAAATGAGCCATGCACGTGGTCTGCAGCTTCTTGACACTTGCATCAATCGTCTCGTCAAGTGTGGCGCTACGTGCAAGACCACTTTCGCGTCCCGCATGGCGACTAGTAAATAGTTCATGTTGACAGACACAGCTGCAGCGATCCCGGCACCGATACTTCACTGCAACGAATATCGGCGGCACCGCCATCCTGTGAGTCAAAGAATATCGCACTCAAGTGTGTGCCAGCCCACTTTTTGCTCAACTTTTTCTGTCTGCAAGACGAATGCAGGTTCGCTCGCATCCGAGGACGACAGTCGTGGCGGGTTGCCATCAGGGACCTGCACTCGCACATTAATTGTTTTGAAACGTACCACGCCACGCGCTGTTGCTGTTGCAGCACTTCAAAGACGCCTCGTCCGGTGCAAATCGCTGCCTCATCTTCAACCGTGCACAATGGAGCGATCGGCGTAGACGCGCCCACGCAATGCGACGACGATCTCTCTGTTTACTGACCGTCAAGGTGACCATGAGGTTACCTTTGGCTTCATCCGGTAACTCGACTTGATGTCGGCTTGCTACATGTAGCTCCAGTGACGACCCAAGCATCCTATTGGAATTCGCGAATAGCAATCTGAACAACAACTGGCTCAGCTATCTAGACAGTGTTTACTAAGCACCCTGAGGAGAGACCCATCAACACGCGAGCAGACTTTTACACCTAAGACCTGACATTCTTCTCGTTGCGATTATTGCACAAGTCCGAGACCTTCTTTAGCTCTTCCAGGGCAGCATCTATGTCCTTCTACGTGTGAGTCGCTGAAATGCAGAAACGTCAGTGCAGGAATACTCGTAACGTTGGTGGCGTATCCCATGCTGTACACAATAGCCGCCTCCTTGCCGATGGACTTGGCTAGTACCTTCTCCAGTGCAAGGTGGTTCCGAACTCCATGAGTAGCGCGGTAGATGCCAGTTCAAACTGCCGGAAAACGCTTTATACTACCGGAAAACGCTTAATACTACCGGAAAACGCTTAGTACTACTACCTCCGTTCGGAAATAGATAACCACTTGTTTTTTTTTGCGCAGCGCTCCGCCTCGTTCATTTTCCTGACTATAAAATTGTGCGTGTGCTAGAGATCTCGAGTTGACACAAAGCGAAGCAGAGTCTAGAGAGGCGCAGGTGTTTAAGTTGTGGGAGGGCTGGAGATCTTGTGACGGGGTCACACGAGCACCTTGCTTAGAGGAAGCGTGCTATCAAGAGTATACAAACTCTAAGTGAACGGCGCATCTGGGACCTCTCAAAATGACTTGATTTGTCAGTGCTACATCTACGGTCAACTGAGCGATCATTTGGAAACACGCGATATCGGTTTAAAGGGGGATCCGCCAAAATCGACTTGGTGTCAGTGAGTGGACGAAACCCCCGGTGAATTCATCGGCCCCCGTAAATAACAACTTGGTCTTTGTATACTGCCCCGTATTGAAAAACGGTTTTGCGACGAATTTTCTCTCGTCCACCAGGGTAAAAACGGGTATAAAAGTGACAGATTGTATACATTTTAGGAGCTTATTAATGACTAAAGATTAGGCAATCTATAAATTAAGGGCTTATTTCTGACTATAGATAGGTTAGACAAGATATTAGGAGTTTATTAACTACTGCGACTTTGAGGTCTGTATTAGGAGCTTATTAAAGACTAAAATTAGCTTAAACACTAAACGTTAGGGGCTTATTAACGACTGCGAGCTTTCTATCCGAAATAGGAGCTTATTAAGGACTAATATAAAGCTCAAGATTAGCTCTAGATTAGGTTCTAGATTAGGATCTAGATTATGGATTAATAGTGACTGAGCTCGGTTAGAGGAAGCGTGCTATCAAGAGTATACAAACTCTAAGTGAACGGCAGTTCACTAGTCCCTGGTCTTAGGGGACTTAATAGCCAGTTTAGCGTAAGTTTTAGACTGATTTATTTATAGTTAATTAGGTCCATTTGGCCTGTAATACAAATTACTAATTAACTATACTTTATCGTAATTATGCATATAAAAGGTAGGTTTAGTGTTATTGGTTGGCCCTCAGCCACCGAACCTACGTGGCAGTAGTGTGGCTCACACCACAGTGTGGTCCACACCACTCCACCAGAGTATTAAAACAAATACTCACAGAAGTATATCTACTTCTAAAGGTGGTACCCTTTCTGGGGTACCCCTTCCATGTAACCCCGTTACATCCTCCCCCACTTAGGTTGGAAACACCCCCAACCAATGAGGAGCTAGGAAGAGAGCTCCGCTCTCTTTCCTGTCCTTTGTCGATACCCATCGACGAGCCACCGTTGTGGCTTAAGGCTTTCATTCAGCCTTTTCAAGCGCGCAAGACACCCGGAGGTTTCCACGTCAACCTCCTTCAAGATGCCTAAGAAGGCAAGCACCCGCGGCGCTTCGGCGCCTTCTAAGTCTAAGACCGCGAGGTCGAAGACTGCTAAGGCCAAGTCGAAAGACAAGGCCGCTCCGCGCAAGGAAGTCCGCAAGGCGGCTTCCGAGGCAGGTAGCAAGTGCACTGCTGCTGCTGCCAGCCAAGAAGGGAGTTCGCGACGCAGTCGCTCGCGCTCCCTGTCACCCGACGATAGGCCGAACCCTCGGTTCGCCTATCGGGACCACAGTCCTGGGTCAGAGTCCCCGGAATTTCATATTCCGATTATCACGGGATCAGAGTCCGACGGGGACTCTCCTGGATCCGCTAAGGATCCACCTTCTTCTCAGGACGCTCCTTCACAGGATGCTCCTGCACAGGACGCTCCTTCGCAGGACGCTCCTGTTGATGATACAGAATCATCGGAGGCAAAGGCAGCTTCGACGAGCTCGCCTGCCAAGAACCTTACCTTGACCGAAGGTAAGGCTCGAGCCCAAGCTGCGAAAGCAGCGTCTCCAAAACGGGCTAGTGAGGGTGCTGCTGCTGCTAAGAAGCGCGCAACCCCTGGCTCTCCTACGTCAGAGCCTTCTATCGCAAAGGGATTCAAATCCCTGTTCGACTCCTCAGACGAGGAGGAAGAGGAGGGGGCTATCTCCGAGCCCCGAGAGATCTCCAACGATCTCGGTGAGCAGCAGGAGCGCTATCATGCTGCTCAACTGCAAGGCACTCCTGTGCCTCCCACGCCGGTGTATCCTCGCGGATACTACCCACCGGATGCGGGGTCTGGGTCTCCAATGTTTTTGGAGCACCTTAAGGCCCCTCGTGGTCTAAACCATGGGCGCACTTCGCGTGGCGCCTATGAGCGTGCCTTGGTTCAAGTCGAACCACTCTTTGTCAACGACATTGAGGCCGCTAGGTGTGTGCTACTTGCACCACACCGAATTCCTCTCAAGGAATTCACTAGTCTTCGGAAGAAACCCGAAGACCGTGGTGGGCTCTTCCCCGTGTGGGGTTACCCTTGGGTACAGCCCGAGAACACCACAACCCAGACCCAGGCGGAAGACCTGTTCTGGAGATGGGTTTCTCTAAAGAACTTCACAGTTCAGGAGTTGAAAGAACTCCGGGAAGATCGCCTGCTGTCCTATGTCTTGGGCCAGCGAGATCTTCGTATCGAGTTTGCCCACTTAGTCGCTAAGCGGCAACTCCACTCCGTCATGGAGGGACTTAGACAGCAGTCTAAGTCCAGCGCTCAAGATGAGCGCGGGTACGGTTCCGTCAACCCAGGGACCGTACACCGTAAGGCGGCTAAGAAGCCGCGGACTACTTACGCCCCGGCTGTTGATCCCAAATCTCAACAGCCTTCGGGCAGTCAACCCGGAGCCGGTCTTCCGGCTCCCACGAGTTCTGTGACGAGGGGTAACCCCGCCACTTCACAAACAGCTGGCGCTTCCCAGAGCGCCGCCGCTCCTGGACGACCCGCTCCACATGATAGTGGAGCTCGCCGTTCCGGTCAAGGAGGGCAGGAGGAGCTCTCGCACGCGTTTGAGTACGCGGCTCCCTCTCAGCCGTATCCTTCTGGACCCTCAACTTCGGGTCGGGACTCTGTGGGGTCCCTGTTAAGCGACGAGGTCCGTCAGCTTCGAGATCGCGTCTATGCGATCGAGATAGCCCTTGGGCTTGGACCTGGTGGTCAGGCTGCCTCTCAGGCTGGCAAGCCGGGGACCCTTGAGGTTCTTCGCCAAGACTTGGACGCTCTTGGTCGTGAGACTCATGAGCTCCATGGGCGTGTTGACCGCCGAGCTCCGGCTGCTGCCGTGAAGGAGCTCCGTCGAGGCTTAGACGTTCTAAGCCATGAGGTGCATGGTCGGATGCCCTCTTATGAGCCGCAGGGGTACTCGTACCACTCGGCTAATGGGTATAGCTCTTACCCGAGCTCTTCCCATTCGGTACCGTCATACCCTTCGTATGACTCGCGTGGGTACCAGCCTGTATATCATTCGCAGGCTTCGCCACCGGCAACTCCGGTTGTCCAGAGAGCTCAGCCTCGTTTCGAGGAGGTGAGTTCTCACCTTGGTCTTCCTCCGTCCGAGAAGGAAGACCCAGCGGATCGTGATACCGCTTAAGACGCCCCACGTAGAACGTCGGGTGCGTCGCCATTGACTTTGGGAGGTCAATGGTATACGCCGCGCCATGTCTGGCCAGGACCGCAAAGGGTCCGATGAAGCGGTGCTTCAACTTGTTGCTCCCTACGGAGCTAACCAAGTTTATAGGTAAATTCTTAGTATCTAAAAGTACTAATTCACCTTGTTTAAAAACAGTTAAATTTCCTCTTCCTTTCTTATCTGAGTACTCTTGCTGTTTGTCTTGGGCCGATGCCATTGCATCTCTAACCCGGCTGATCAACGTCAGCCTGTCGTCTATAAACGACGACAATTGTCTTTTTAAAGACTCGGGCTCTATTTCTGAGACCTGGGAGGAAAAGGCTTTCCGAGCCTCTCCCCCACTTACGATGGAGGCCACGATGCCTCCCCGCAAGGTTAGCGGCACCTGGGGGTGTCGTAGCCCATTCAGGTAGAACGGGGTAAACCCCGTTGATGTATGTACCGCATTGTTGAGTGCAAACTCAACCATAGGAAGCTGATCCGACCAGGATCGAGGTGCTTCCGCACAGATACTGCGCAGAGTATCTTCGAGCACGCGGTTGACGCGCTCCGTCTGACCATCCGTCTGCGGATGGTCCGCAGTTGACATCGTCAACTTAGTTCCCAACAAGTGGAACAGGGTGTCCCAAAACGCACCCGTGAAACGCGGGCTCTGTTCGAGACTATGGTCTCTGTCCGAGACTATGGTCTCTGGTAGACCATGATAGCGAAACACGCTATCTAGGAACAGCTGTGCAGCTTGTTTCCAGGTGACCTTGTCACGTACCGGAGCAAGATGCACCATCTTGCTCAAACGGCAGACAAACACCAATATGCCGGTGTTGCCCTTGTCATCGGCCGGCAGGCCGAAGACGAAGTCGAGACTCATCGACTTCCAGCAATCTGCTGGTACAGGTAGGCTCTGCAGTGGAGCCGAGGCGTGGCCCGAAGGCTTCACCCTCTGACATGTTTCACATGTCTTGACATAGTGTGCCACCCACTTGTACATGCGGGGCCACCAAAATGTCTGAGAGACCATTTGGTAGGTCTTCTCCCGGCCAAGATGGCCACTTATCGGTGCATCATGCGCCTCTAGAAGTATGTCATACTTCAGATCCTCGTCGTTTGGAACGACAACCCGAGGAGAATCTCTAGGGTCTACTCGGTAATGGAGTAACCCTTCGGCCAGCTCATAACGATGGAGCTGCGCCCGCTGTCGAGGCGAAAGCCTGTCGACTTTGGCGTCCTTGCCATCGGACAAGAACTGCACCAGTGGTGTATAGTTCTCGTCCTCCTGATACGCCAAGCGTATCCGATCATATAGATGTGTCGTGACCCGACTGATATGAGCTAGCTCATAGTCAGGTCGACGCGACAATGCATCGGCAAGTACGTTGAGCTTGCCCGGCTTGTATTCTTCGCGGAAGTTGTATTCCGCGAAGAATGACAGCCACCTCGCCATCCGCTGCGACAGATGCGGCGAGTTGGTGGCAGTCCGCAAGGACGCGTGATCTGTATAGATCACAAAGGGCCTCGTGCCCAAGAGGTGAACTCTAAATTTGACAAGAGCGTACTTCATTGCAAGTAGCTCCTTGTCATGAACGGGATAGTTCCGTTCGGCAGCCTTCAGCTGCCTGGACTGGAAGGAGATGACACGTTCGTGTCCTTCATCGTCCTTCTGCAACAGCGCACAGCCTACTGCATAGTCAGAAGCGTCACAGACGACGCTAAATGACTTGTTTTCATCCGGCAAGGCCAGGACTGGCGCTTGCTGTAAGCTCGCCTTGATGCTGTCAAAAGCATCCTGGTGCTGTTGCTCCCAGACCCAGTCGGCATCTTTCTTTAAGAGATCCGACAAGGGTCGAGCTAGTTCAGCGTACCCTGCGCTGTACTTGTGAAGATAGTTGGCTAAGCCCAACCACTTCCGGAGGTCCTTCTGCGACCTCGGGGTCGGCCAAGCCGCTATGGCCTTGACCTTCCCTGGGTCGGCGCGAACGCCGACCCTGCTGACAAAGCAGCCGAGGACTTTTATCTCCTCAGCCGCAAAGACGCACTTGTCGATGTTGGCATAGAGCTTGTTAGCTCTCATGACCTCAAACACTCGACGGAGGTGCTTCAAATGCACCTCCATAGCCGTCTGGTCACCTTCGGCACGGCTATGGACGAATATATCGTCGAAGTACGTCTGAGCGAACGTACGCAATGGTCTAAACAATTGTGTGACCAAGCGATTGAACGTCGCTGGGGCATTTGATAGCCCCTGTGGCATCACTAGCCACTCCCAGAGCATCCCACTCGGGGTGCTAACTGCGGTGAGAGGAATGTCACTCTCCCGCATCAGGATCTGGTAGTATCCGTCTACCAGATCCAGGGCACTGTACAGCGTACAGCCCGACTGTTGTTCAGCAACACATCCTTGCGAGGGATCGGCGTCTGTGCCGGTACCGTCGCATTGTTCAGCTTGTTGTAAGCATGAACCAGACGCCACTTCCCGTTCGGTTTGCGAACGCAGAAGGTTGGCGTCGAGTGCGGGGACTTCGACTCCCGCACCATGCCCGACTTCGCCTTTTCGGCGAAGAAGGCATCTATGACCTCGCACTGCTCGCGAGGTAGAGGCCACTGCCTCGTGACACAATACTTTGTGCCAGGCACGAGGTCAATCTCGTGCCGAACTCCCCGATCCGGCGGGAGTTGGGATGGTGGGTGCTTCGACACCACATCCGAGTATTCCTTCACAAGAGGATACACTGGATCCTCCGGGTTCTTGAGAATCTCAGAACCCAAGCGCGTTGCACGCTGCTTCGTGAACCCCTCCAGGACGTCCTCGTCCATTACGGAGGAAGAGTTCAAATCTTCAGGAGAGGTCTCCGGCTTCAGGAGCACCATCTCCGCAATCTCTCCGGCCTTCAACTCGGCCAGGAAGTCCTTCATGGACAATTCCTCGAGGTTCAGCAGTGCTGACACCTCTGGCAGTGCCTCCAGATGGACGGCACCTGCCCTAACTTGACGACCGGACACGCCGTCGAAGACATGGCATTGTTCTTCGACCGGCCGTGCCGGTGGAGTCTCAGACTCCGAGTGTGGTACTTGGTTATCCACACGGGAGGTGCTCAACGACACCTCCGCACTCGTACTGGTCTTCTTGACCCCGCGTGGAACTCTGTTACCCACGCTAGAGACGCATACTGCGCTCTTGATCTTCTCGGTCTCTTCGACCTCGTGTGGAACTATGTTACCCACACCGGAGGCGCCCTCAGCGCCCTCCCCAGCAGCCTCAGCTGCTTGCGGACCTATGTTACCCGCTTGCGGAACTACGTTACCCGCCTGTGGACCTATGTTACCCACTTGTGGACCTATGTTACCCACACAGGAGACGCCTTTAGCGCTCTCCTCAGCAGTCTCTGCTGCTTGCGGACCTAAGTTACCCGCCTGGTCAGTGCCGTCCGGCACTGCCACAGTCGAAGCCCGTACGGCGCGACGACTCTCAGCGTTGGGACTTGCCGTCGTGGCAATCCCACACGCTTGGCAATGAGCCTTGGTCTTACGACCGGATGCGAGGCTCATCACAACATCTTCACTGGAGTCGGTGACTCCCAGTACTTCTTCGGGCGCATAAGCGCCTTGGCGACCATCTCTGGCGCCCCAGTCCCGAACAGAGGTGGGAACATTACTCACCAAAGCTCTGTCGGAGACTGCGGGCCGGCTAGCCCCAATGGCTTTGCCGCGCCAATCGATCCAGGGCTCGTGCTTTTCGAGCCACGGCATGCCCAGGATCAAGTCGTACTTGTCCATGTCTAGGACAAGGAACGGCTCCGTGCTGTCAAAGTCTTCAAACTTTACAGCCAGGTCCATACGGACCCCAGGTACGTTAACCACCGTACCATCGGCCAGTCTCACCGAGACCTGGCCCCTGCCTTTGCTTTCTCGCAAAGCATCGGCATACTTGTCGCCATTCCGCGCGACCGTCTGGCGTCGAGCAAAGTTCGTCGACGCCCCAGAGTCAATCAGGACTCTAAAGGGATCTCCATATCCCCGTACACTCGCGTGTACCACGAGCAGTCCGCCGCTGCTCTTTCTCGTCTCGAGAGCACCCAGGCTCTCAGGGGCTAAGCCTCCATGGCGTGCGCCGTCCGCGCTCCTACCATGGGGACTTAGATCTTCCCCAGTAGGGCGCCCCGCCCCTACTGGTGACCCCAGTTCCCCTGGCTCTTGGGTCGCGGCTTCTGCCACGGGCCCCTCGAGCCCCTAGGTTTGGAAGGGAACTTCCTTTGCCCCTCCCGCAGGGCAGGTACGTTGCATGTGCCCGAGCTTCCCACATCCGTAGCAACGGATGGAGCTCTGTACGGCCGTACCCAGTTCCATGGGTACCGGCCCTGTGCTAGCTCCAGCTGCTGGAGCTCCTTGCACTGCGCCTGACGACGCATTGTTGCCTTGCCACACCGACGTAGGAGTACGAGCCTGTCGGTGGCTGTACTCCTCTTGGAGGGCGATCTGGATCGCCTCCTCCATAGTGTTCGCATGCACGCGGAACAACTGTGTGCGGGATGGGCCCACCTTCAGGCCATCCATGAACACGGTCACTTTGATGTGTTCAGGTAGGGGGTTCCCTACCAGAGATGCAGCGAGTACTCGCATCTCTTGGATGTACTCATGCAGCTCACGCTTCCCTTGTTTACAGGCAAGGAAGCGCGAGCGCTGGCGATACTCATAGTTCGCCGGAAGGAAGGCGGCTCTAAGCTGTTGACACAGCTGAGCCCAGGTTGTGAAACAACCCGGCGTTGTCGCTTCGCGCGTGTACGCCCAGGTCTTCGCCCGACCTCCTAGGTTGGACAGGGCGAAAGCGACTCGAAGTCGCTCGGTCGAGATTAGAGCCGCGTCCATCGCGAGCTCGACCTCTCGGACCCAGAAGTGGAGGTTCTCTCCCTCCTTTCCCTCATAAGGATTAACCTTAAGCCTCAACGGCTTAGGTTGGGCTGGCTTCATCTCAGCCACGGGGTCTGCAGCCCCTGTACGTGGGCGATAAGCCCTCTCTCGTACGTGTCGAACGCCTCGATACGTTCGACCTGCTCGGCCGGCGTAGCAGCCGCCAAGCTTCGGAGGGCATCTCCTCCAAAGATGCCCACCAGGTTCCGGACCGACTCAAACTGAGAGTCGGTCAAATGAGGGAACTCCCCTCTATCCATCCTGGCTTACCTTGTAGGAGCCACAGAGGATTCAGGTAGTCAATCTACCCGCGTAGGCGTGGATTGACTACAAGTGTGGTGTTGCAGAACGCACAAATCCGTCAGATGTGGGTAAATATCACGCAACCACAACAATCGCCGAGTTAGGTCGGCGTTTGTTGGCCTGCGCTGGGTTGTCCCCTAGCGGTTCGGCCCTTCCGGGACAGCTGGTGTCTCGCTCCCGCCGAGTACCAACCAACCAAGCCAGCCAATAATATGGTATCCCGTGCCCTCCACCAAAGGATGGACGACGGCGCGTTAGCGCTTTTACGGGTCGCCGAGGCAAAGGCTACTCGGCTGAAAGAGTAACGGTACCCGGGCTGTACGGTATACCGACCCGCCGAGCTCGGCGGGGTTTGTTCTTCGCGCTTGGCGAGACACGCCCTTCCCCGGGCCAACCTAATCTCTTGGCGCTACCAGTCAGAACTCTACAAGCTATGCCTCTCGAGTTCTGACGGCAGACATAATCCGGCCCGTGCAGGGACTTACCGGAAGAGTGTACACGTGTTCTGGACCTAGAAAATTCTGCTCTGTTTAATACTAGGGGCTTAAGCCCCTTTTCTGATTCCTAATTGGTTCCTATACAAATATCTAGTGAAATAGAGTCGTTATAGATCTCGCCGACCTTTCAGCCCAGTCGAAGCGACTGTTCCCGGCTCCCCCGATGGTCGTTAGTCCCTGCGCCTGGTCGCATCTTCTTCCGGTACCTCTGAAGGTACTATAGCCGAGTCCTTGGACTCAGCTTTCCCCTTTAAGAAGTCTTCAGCCGAGTCCGTACCGTGGACCACCACTCCTAAGCTGCTTTAAAAGCCGAGCTCTGGTGCGTCGCAATCTTGTACCGTAGGCCACCGCTCCTTAGACTCAGCCAAGGGCCAAACTTGATGTTCGCTACATCACAACTGCCCCGGTTATGATACGAGCCGAGCTGGTGAGTGTCAAAACCCATCTCTTTCACTCTCTCAAGCTTCGACTCGCCACCGTTAACTTCGTTCTTCGCTTCCTCCACATCATGGCGACTCCACCAGCTCCACAGCATTCACAGGTACGGCTCTGCTGTCGTTCAGCGCTCTCGTTCATCCACTAACATGTCAAGTTCATCCACAGGCTTCTCCACTTGTTCCCGTTTCGTCCACCGGCCGTGGTTCGGAGGCGTCCGCGGAGTTGCCGGTTAGAGGGCCAGCGCTCTTGGGGTCAGCAGTGGTCGGGGTAACCCGGTCATTGACCTGACAACTTCCCTTGAGACTGGTCCCGATTCTGGACCGACTTCTCGCACGTCCTCCCCTCGTCAGCCGAGCTCGCCGGGCGACACCACTTCGGACGCCACCATTAAGTCGAGCTCGGCCGACCCGGTTACCTCGGATCCGGTTTCTACTCTGGTGATGGAACAAGGGAACCGTCACCACGAGGAGCACATTCAACTGGCTCGGTTGATCGCTTTCGCCGTGACACAGCCGCCTGAGCCGTCTGACTCAGCTCAGCGCGATGCTATCCTCCATGCTGAGTCAGCTAGTGCTCTGGTAGACATCCTTCGAGGCGAATATCAGCCTCCTAACTCGTCTGCCGAGTTAGCCCAGCTGAGAGTCGATTTACACTCGGCTGAAGCGTCTAACGCGTCTCTCCAGAAGCGGCTGGGCTCTTCGCTGGACCAGGTTGCTCAGCTGAAGCTGCAGCTTGAGACTTCCGAGCGTGAGTGCCACCTCTGGAGGCGCGAAGTGGACAAATCAGTTGGTCTTGTCACTTCCCTCCGGAAGGCTTTAACCGCCTCCGGAGCTGAGCTCAAGCAAGCTAGGGCTGCCCAGACGGCTGAAGTCACTGCCACTCAGTCCGCTCTTCATGCAGCTGAGCTCATGATCAAGAGCCGAGATGAGGACATTATGGCTCTCTCCAAATCCATTGTCGAGCGGGATGAGGCCTACAAGATCCTCCAAGGCGTCTCCGCCAAGCACTTCCAGCAGCTACAGGAAATTGTGTCGTCGTTGGATGATGATGGCTCCTACAAGCTTCGCCACGCCAAGAAGACCATCGACGAGATGAGGGAGACCATCCTCCGCCAGAAGAGGATCATCAGTCGGCAAGGGTTCGTACCCATGCATGATCCTCACATGGCTGCTGCAGCTGGAGCTGGCTTGGACGTTCCTGGAATGGACCCGGCTTCGCTCAAGCTGAACGCTCGGCTTTGCCGTCTGCTAGCCGAGCGTTTTCCGGAAGTTATGCAAATTCCGGACGGCGAAGACCGGGTCGTGGAGTTGTGCATTCGTTCGCGTCAATCCGGCTCTGCTAGTATTCAGGCTTCGACTTCCAACTCGGCTGCTGTTCCTACGCTAGGCTCTGGCTCGGCAGCAGCGTTACCGCCGAGTTCCAGCCCGGCGGGTGCTCAAGTTCCGCTTCGCCACCGCCCTTCGCGGTCGATTGAAGCTCTCCGCCGAGTTCGGAAGGATAAACTTACGCCTTCCCAGCGCCTGCGCATCCTGGCCAACCCTGAGTCGGCTACAGCTGCAGGTCCTCGCAAACGGAAGGTTGCGCTTCCACCTTTGCAGCCTTATGGCCAGCCATTACCTGGAGAGGACGGGTACGAAGAGGCTGCCGCCCTTATCGGCCCTCCGGATGATCGCTTGTTGGCAGCTTCCGACAGCGAATTGACGGTCCCACCAGCTCGGCCATTACCTCGTCAGAGGAAAACAGCTAAGACTGTTCCTCCTCGGTGCTCGGGAAGATCATCCGCCGAGTCGAGCGGCCTTGTCATCCAAGATGCTAGTGTGGACCGTGTGTCAGGGAGTGCTTCCGATGGAGCAGCGTTGCATTCCGCTGCATCAACCTCGGCAGGCCAACCCGCCGAGTTAGCCGCATCGACGACCCAGCCGGTCGCTCCCCTAGCGTCCTCATTGTCGATGAGCACTTCCCCAGCAATAACGGTACCGAGCTCGTCCTCGGTTGTGGTTTCGATTGTTCCCCCGTCCGACGCCGAGTCCGGTGACTCCATATGGGACTCCTGTATCATTGCCAGCTCGACCTAGCTCGGCTAAGGGCTCACCACAAGTACCGCAAGTGCCGTCGAGCTCGGTTGCTCGTCTCTTGGCTTGCAAAAGTCGTCCCGTAGCATCATCTCGGACTGCAGCCATTTCCACCGGGTTGACGTCTCCATCCGGCCGCCCTCTCCGTACTGCTGCAGCAACTGCCCGCCAGGTTAACGCTCAGTTGCTGGAGGACCTTGGAACTTCGGATAATGTGGTACTTGGTCTCGATGGTGGGTCTACTGGTTCCACGTCCATTCCGCCGAGTTCAGTTGGGTCTCTTTCGCACCCACTAGAATTCTCAAGTGACTCGGCTGACGATGATCAAGCAGCCGAGGCCAGCTCGGCGAATACGGCTTCGACCACTACGAGTAATGCCCCGGTCAGTTCTGCTTCCAGCCGGCCCTTTCTCGTCTCGCTCAGCTCTTTGGCTCTGATGACGAGAGCGATGATGACGACAAAGGCTCCGACTCGGCTGATGTGTCTGCTGCGTCTACGGTAGTCTCTTCTCCGCTTCCCCCGCCTCACGGCAAGATCCAGAGCTATTTGGCCGCTGGCCAAGTTCCTCCTGGTCCGCCTCCGGCTCCTACCTCGGGAGGGTCTTCTCCTCAAGTGCCAACCCCGTCGAAGAAGCATCGGAAGAAGCACAAACGCCAGCACAAGCGCAGACACAAGCACAAGCACAAGCATCGCTCATCGTCACCAAGTGGTGGTTCGGACGATAGCGACTCGGCTCGTCCCAAGAAGAGACGGAAAGCCGTTTCTGGTAAGTCCCAGGCGCAAGTGTCAGCGGCAGCCGAGTCTGGGGATCCTGAATCTGGTCGAGCGGTTCCTTCTGGAACTTCCGTAACGGGCTCCCAAGGATCCACCTCTCGCAATTCGGCTCCCGCTTCCAACTCGGCTCCACAGCCTACCAGCGTTGTTAGCTCGGCTCCGGTTTCCGATTCTACTCGGCGATCTGCAGAGGTGGCTCTCCCAGCTCAGCTGCAAGTTCCACTGGCGCAGCTCCGCACTAGAGCCATGCAGTCGGCCTCAAGGGACTCGCGCATCACTCCTCAGCTGGCGAGACTCCGGACTTTGCCGTTCTTCCACGCTGGCGCCGAGCGCTGTTGGGCTAGAATTAAGCTGCCAATCTGGCCGAGTTCCTTTGGAGTCTTCTGGTGGTGCTAAGCCTCGTGTCCGCGCCACTCTCTCAACCCTGGCTGGAGTGCGTTCGTTCGTGGATGTGTTCAATCCCCAGCACCCTTTCCAGCAGTTACGGCGTATGTTGCCGGATCTCCCAACCTTCTTCTCTCCGTCGGTTTTAACTGAGGCTCGATCTCGGCTAGTTGGCCATACACGGCCGTCATCACTCATGGAGACTCTTGGAGATTTATGGGTGCGACTCCGGGGAGACTCCCTACATCGGGGTCCCCTAACTCGGCTGCTGACTTGGCTGCACACACTCGCTTCTTCGTGGCCATGTGCGAACGGACTCACTGGTTGGTTGAGGCTAGCGTTTTGATCGGGCTTCACCCTGCCTTCGACCCTAGCATCCCGCCGGATGAGCTTATTGCAGTCTACAACGTGTGGACTCAATATCGCATCGAGCGGAAACGACGAGGTGACGCTTTGCGGGGGTCTCATGGCGGCAGCTTCAGATGCGTTGTACTCGGCTGTCACAGGCCAGTCCGGTGGTGGATCGCCAACTCCTCGAGTTGATTCGGAGTTGTACTTCGACCCGTCAGTTCCGCTCTACCCTTTGGTGAACTTACCTTGGGTGCCGGACAGTGCGCTCTGGTCGGAAGAGGTCCTTGCTGTGGATCATCACGAACCTTGGCGGGCATGGTGGTTGTTAGACCCAGCCCGTCATCCATTCAACACCTGCTTTCGACCCCGGAACCCCGAGTTTATGGTGTTCGCCCCCTCACGGCATGGATCCTCGTGTTGTTGACGAATCCATGATGACGACGTGGATTTAGCCGAGCCGGATCCACCTCGGATCCCTATTGGACTTCCACCGCGAGAGAACCGTACCGGGATTTTCATCTTTGAGGATCTCGGGGGACTACTCCCCGCCCGGCGTCGGATGATGGACTGGGGTCTCCGAACCTTCGAGGTGCGTCTCCGACAACTTCCTTGTTCGGGCCCGACTCCCCTGTTGCTTCCGCTGGGGTTCAGTTGCCGACGGCCGCTGACCCGGCTATTCCTGGTCCAGCCCAGTCACCGAGCTCGGCTATCGAGATCTTAGCCTCAGCAGCTCAAGCAGTAGCTGCCCAGCCGCCAAGTAGTCTTCCCCCAGGTGACTCGGCTTTGTCAGATCCCTCGCGGTTGCAGGAAATCTAGGTTAGGCTCCATCTTCATATCCATTCCATTTCGTAAATCATATAATCATATATAAGTTGATGCAGTAGCATTTCGCTCAGCTCAGCCTGCTATCTTCACTGAGCTGGTCGGGTTTCCCAGTGCAATGGATTGTTATTCTTCATCTGCAACTTGCACCATTTGCAGACGATTTTCCCGTTTCTTTTGGCGCAAATAATCAAAGAGAATCCTCCACAAGACAGATTCGACAAAGGTTCCCAACTCGGCTCTTCATAACCGACCCCACTTCACTTTGAACCTTCGCTCATTCCTTGATGTACTGGGGATAGTGGTAACTCGTCATCCAAAATGGCCTCAACTTCATACTGATGGCGCCTTCGTCAGGTTCCCAGCTGTCTTCTGGGAGCAATTCTTCATCGAAGTCAAACCGTTGATTTTCTTCAAGCTCGGCTATGAGCCCGAGTCGTGGGTCTCTTTTCGGCGTCACCACTCTTCTTCAATCGAGACACATGGATCACCGGGTAGAACCTGTATCCGCTCTGTCAGGCAATTCCAACTCGTATGCGAACTCCTCGACTTTCCTCTTCACTCTGAATGGGCCATGCCATCGTGCGCGAGTTTCTTGGTGAGCCCTTGCTCACCGCCTCCATGAACAACCCACATTTGTCACCTTCCTTGAACAGCGACCTCGTAGACTCAGCAGTGGTTCCAATCGACTCGGCGGCGGCTTCAACCGACTCGGCTGGCGCTATCCCGACTCGGCGGTTTCCGAATCGCTTCTAACTTGAGGCGTGGCTCGTGTTCAACTCGGCTCAGCGACTCATTATGCTCTTTCGCTCGGCGGGCTTTCTCCTTCAACTGGTACTCGGCTGCTAGACGTAATGCAACTTCTCTTTGTCGGTTTGCTTCTCGGCGCCACTCGGGGGGCGGCCAAATCAGCCGAGCTGTTCTGACATGCCTGACTGACTCCGTCATAGTTTCATCGTTGATCGCGCATCCCAGCCATGTACCAGGTAAAATGGGGTCTCCTGTCGAGTAGGTCTCCTTGAGTTGTTTATTGCGTATACCATCTTCTCGGCTATGTCGTCCCAGTCAGCTTGTAGTGGATCGTCCACGTAAACCCGTACGGTCTGGATCATCGTCTTCACTGACCGTTCTTGTTGACCGTTAGCTTGTGGTCTGTAACTCAGCGTGGCTCTTGATCTTGACTGCATCATCTCTGAGAACTTCTGGAACACTTCACTCATGGAACCTGGGGTCTCTGTCATGACGAACTAGGGACGGAGCACCAACCTCCGGAAGATTTTCTTCGAATACTTTCGCACTTCCCATGCCCCTGTTTCGGCCATCGCCTTGCTATCACGAACCCAGTAAAGTGGTCTTGAAACAGTAATAGAGCTGTGTTGCCCCGCCGAGTCCGGGGAGCGGTATTACAAAATCCATCGACACAATATGGAATGGTCGGTCTGATACAATGTTGCCAGGGGAGTACCCCTGAGATGAGCTTGCTCTTGCTTGCTGGTTGCAACAATCCCGCATGACTGAACATGCCGCACCACATCTGCATATAACCCAATCCAGTAGTAGTCAGACTTGACTCGGTGATAGGTCCGCACGATCCCTTGGTGACCTCC